>JASDQU010587559.1:906-14254 GCA_032191745.1 Picea mariana | reverse complement strand
CTCCCCCCCTTTGACATGAATGGCAAAGAGAATCTTCCCTTTGGGGCTACTCCCCCTATCATAACTGTCCTTTGGGGATAATCCCCCTATCTGATCTGTCCTTCACACTTCTCCCCTATATGTACTATCATTTTTCTCTTCAATGGTGATTCCCCTTGTAAATCCATGACATATAAGAAAATCATTCATAAATCATTATGGGGAAGAAACTACACCAAGTTTTTGTCGGAGATACTCAAAATCTTCCCTCAAAAGAAGTTTGGTTAAAATATCTGCTATCTTCTCCTTTGTCCCAACATACTCAACCCTAATGTTCTTCTCTGCAACTTGTTCTCGTAGAAAGTGAAACTTGATCGGAATTTGTTTTGTCTTGTAGTGTATTATTGGATTATTTGATATACTTATGGTGTCAGTGTTATCACAAAATATCAGAATGGGATCATCATATTCAACTTGTATATCCTTCAAAGTTTGTTTCATCCATAGAACCTGAGTACAACATGATGTTTCTGCAATATACTCTGCCTCTACTGTAGACATTGTTACTGATCATTGTTTCTTTCTTAACCATGATACCAGACACTCATTGGAGTAGAAATCTACTCCACCTGTACTTCTTCTATCATCAATGTTACCTTCCCAATCTGCATCTATGTAGGAAACTAGAGATAGATAATTCCCATTTGGATACCATAATACAAATTATTTTGTACCTTTGAGATATGTGAATATCCTCTTCATTACCATAACATGTGATTCCTTTGGTCCTGCTTGAAACTTTGCAACTTTTTGACTGCATGCATCCCATCCAGCCTAGAAGCTGTCACATAGAGAAAACCATCAATTGGCGATATGTATTGTCTCTAGTCCGCATCCTTAGAATCATCATCCTTTCTTATCTTGAAATTGGTCAGCATAGGAGTACCGACTGGTTTGCACTATTCCATTCCAAACTTCTCCAACATTTCCCTGATATTATTGGTCTGAAAGAAAAAGATACATTTGTTGCTTTGACAAATCTATAGTCCTAAAAATAATGAAAACTCTCCAAGTAATGACATCTCAAACTAATTTTTCATTTCTTTACCAAATTGTTGACTCATCTTGTCATCATCAATTCCAAAAATAATATCATCAGCATAAACTTCAATTAACAATATACTATCTAGATTTACCTTTATGTAGATATTTTGTATGCATTTCCTTTCTTGAACCCTTGCTACTTTAAGTATCTGTCCAATCTTGAATACCATGCTCTTGGGGATTTTTCGAGACCATATAGTGCCTTCTTCATCCTGCAAACATAATTTTCCTTTTCTGGCAACTGAAATCCTTTTGGATGCTTGATGTAGAATTCTTCTTCTAACTTTCCATTTAGGAAGGCTGACTTCACATCCATCTTATATACCTTGATATTTTTGGAACATGAATAATATAGAATAAACTCAATTTCTTCCATTGTGGAAACTGGGGAAACAATCTCTTCAAAATATATACCTTCAATCTCAATGTATCCTTTACATACAAATATTTTTTTGTTCTTGGTGACTTGTCCATTCTTGTTCAATTTGTTTCTGAAGACCCACTTTGTACCAATTATGTTCTTGTTATCTGGCCTTGGAACCAGTTCCCATGTGTTATTATTTTATATTTGATCTTGTTCTTCATCCATAGCTTTGATCCAATTTTCATCCTGGATAGATTCTTCCAAACTTCTATGCTCAACTGTGGATCACAATGCTAGGTGTTGTTGTTCTGGTGAACGTATTCTTCTTATAGTTTCAACTCCTGCATATTTATTCTCAATAATATGTTCTGATGGATGATTCTTTTGCACTTGTTTGGTAAGGGTATTTGGAGGTACCTGAGGGTTTTATTGTTCTTTTTATGCTTCTGATTTCTCTTCCTTGTTCTCTTTTGCTTCTTCCTACCTCAACAGTTCTTCATGATCTTGATCTTGAGCATTCCTCTATTATGGATGTGAATTGTTGTATGCACTGCCTATACCCAAAAGATATCCATCAACTTGGAATCCATTAACATGGTCCTGGCCATTTCTTGCACTATTCTATTCTTCCTTTCAACAACTCCATTTTGATTAGGTATCCTGGCTACTGATAATTTCCTCTTTATCCCATGCTCGCTACAGAAGTCCATAAATTCATTTAGTGTAAACTCTCCTCCATTGTTTGATCTCAAACATTTGATTTTTCAATCTGTTTCAGTTTCAACCATTTCCTTGTATATCTCGAAGTTATCAATTGCCTCTAACTTCTTCTTGAGAAAACAAACCGCAACCATTCTTTTGTAGTCATCAACTAGTAGCATAAACTATTATTCCCCATTCAATCCCTTTGTTCTTGTCGATCCAACTAGATCAATATGCACAATGTCTAGTAGTTTTGTTGTGGAGTACTCCTTTGATTTGAACTTGGTCTTCGTTTGTTTTCCTTGTAGAAAATGCTTGCATAGAGTATTTGTAGGCTTCAAGATCTAGGGAATTTCTCTTACTACTTATTTTTTTATTATTTTGGAAATATTATCAAAATTTATGTGACTCATTCTTCTATGCCATAGCCAAACTTCATCTTCTTTTCCTAAGAAACATTTTTCTTTTCCAATTTCATTCAGTACATATATGTTGCTTGGACTTCTTACAACTATATCCACCAACTTGTCGGAACCTAATTTTCTTATCTTGCATTTATTTGATTCAAACACAAGTCTGTGTCCTTGGTAACACATTTTACTTACACTTAGTAGATTGTGTTTCATGTCTTCGATTAGTAGAACATTTTCTTCYGTGAAATCCYTGCTTCCAAGCTTGATTGTGCCTCTTCCTATAATTTTGGTTGAGATATCATTCCCAAATGAAACTGATCCATCTCTTTCTTTCTTTAATGTTAGGAACCTATCTTTATCACTTGTCATATGATTTGAGAAACCAATATCAACATACCATCCATGTTTCTTATGTTGAGCCTGTAGAGAAAGCTTACATTATTCATTTTTGTATTGATCCTATTTTCTTATCCATATCATTTGTGGTTCATGTCTGTGACTATTGATATATTGTTGTTATTCTCTAGGAGGAACAATCAATCTAAAATCTTTGGCCATGTTTCCAAAGTTGTTGCACTTGTATCATTCAACTTCTGTGTTCAAGGATTCAAATATATTGTAGCTTTTGTTATGTTCTTCATGAGACCTTCTTGGATAACCATTTCTTGTGTAGCATTCATAGTTATATTTGTTCTTGGTATTGGATCTACAATTCACAAATTTATTCCCAAAATTATTACATGAATAACATAAAACAAGAAAAATAGTTTGATACCTGGGGGTAAAAGATCTTCAGAATGGTTTTCTCTTCTAAATCGTTCTTCTTCTCAAGGCTACTGTTGATTCTGTATCCTCAATATTCAGGGTAGTTTTGTGTCTTTGTAATATTATTTTTTATTCCTCTTTCCTTCTTCCTTCTTAGGACAACCTCTTCTGCCGCCTCCTCATATTTTCCCAACTTTACATATGTCAATGAGTACCTAGAATAACCTTTCACAAGATAGATATTCAATGTGCTCAATAGGTGCTAATGGGAGTATATTGATTTCTTATTTATACTTTTCAAGTTCCTTCCTTTAGGGGCCATCTTGTAACTATTTTACCCATCTTCCTTCTTTTAGGGCCAACCAACCTTCTTATTGCAACTACTTTACCCATAATTAGTAAACTCATAATTCATTGTTGTAGCTAATTTATTTTTAATTATTTTATTTTTGCGACAACTTTACCCATAATTAAATTCCAGTTGCAACCACTTTGACTAGAAACCTTCTTGATGACTTTCTAAGAGCTTCTAGAATAACTGAATTCTTTGTTGACCTTCTAGGAACTTCTAGATGATTCTTTGAGGGTCCTCCATGTTCACAAGGCCATATCTCCCTAACCATGAGGAACCACATATCACCAGAAATGGAACGACATGTGCTATCCATTTATGATAGTATTACCTACAATTATACTATTCTTCATGTACATATTCCTTGATCAAATTCGGGTTACTTAACCACAGTTATGGGGCTACCGGAATTGGCTACCAGACTTGCTTCAAGGGTTGACATCAATGAAAACCAACCCAATCTATCAAAAATATTCCCCTCTAGCATAGATGACAACACTATGATCCAATATTGATGGCATAAAAATGATCATGCTCCCCCTATGACCATCACTCCCCCTGTGACCATGCTTCTTATTACTCTCTCTTCCCTTTTGACATCAATGGAAAATAGAATCTTCCCTTTGGGGCTACTCCCCCTGTCTGAACTGTCCTTTGGGAATATTCCCCCTGTCTGACCTATCCTTTGGGATGCTCCCCCTGTATGTAATGTCATTTTTCTCTTTAATGGTGCTTCCTCTTGTAAATCCATGACATATATGAAAATAATTCAGAAATCATTATGGGGAAAAAACTACACCAAGTTTATGTCGGAGATACTCAAAAGCTTCCCTAAAATGTGGTTTGGTTAAATATATATATGTTATCTACTCCTTTGTCCCAACATACTCTACCATGATGCTCTTCTTTGCAACCAGTTCCTGTAGAAAGTGAATCTTTATCGGAATGTGTTTTTTCTCAAAGTGTATTACTAGATTCTTTGAGATACTTATGGTGTTGGTTTCATCACAAAATATCAGAATGGGCTCATCATATTCAACCTGTATATTCTTCAAAGTTTTTTTCATCCATAGAACCTCAGTACAACATGATGTTGTTTCAATATACTCTACTTCTGTTGTAGACAATTATATTAATGATTTTTCTTTCTTAACCATGATACCAGAAACTCACCCAAGTTGAAATCTACTCCACCTGTACTTCTTCTATCGTCTATGCTATCTGCCCAATCTGCATCTATGTAGGCAACTAGAGATATATCATTCCCCTTTTGATACCATAATCCAAATTGTTTTGTACCTTTGAGATATATGAATATCCTCTTCATTTCCATAACATGTCATTCATTTGTTCTCGCTTGAAACCTTGCAACCTGTCCAATTGCCTACATCATATCCGGTCTAGAAGCTATCACATAGAGAAAATTTTCAATCATTGATATGCACTATCTCTCGTCCGAATCCTTAGAATCACCATCCTTACTTAACTTGCAAATGGTCTGCATAGTAGTACTTACTGGTTTATACTCTTCCATTCCAAACTTCTTCAACATTTCTCGATATACCTGGTCTGGAAGATAAATATACCTTTGTTTCTTTGACAAATATGTAGTCCCAAAAAAAAAGAAAAATCTCCAAGCAATGACATCTCGAACTCATTTTCCATGTATTTAGAAACTTTCTAACTCATCCTATCATCATCAGTTCCAAAAATAATATCATCAACATAAACTTCAATTAACAATATATTATCTTACTTTACCTTTATGTAGAGATTATTGTATGCATTTCCTTTATTGAACCCTTGTTGTTGTAAGTATCTTTCCAGTATTGAATTCTGTTCTCTAGGGGCTTGTTTGAGACCATATAGTTCCTTCTTCATCTTGCAAACATAATTTTCCTTTTCTGACAACTGAAATACTTCTCGTTGCTCGATGTAGAATTCTTCAAATTTACATTTAGGAAGGCTGACTTCACATCCATCTGATATACCTTGATATTTTTGGAACATGCATAAGCTAGAATCATCCCGATTTCTTCCATTGTGGAAACCATGCCCAATGTATCTTCAAAATATATACCTTCAATCTAAGTGTATCCTTGACATACCAATATTTCTTTGTTTCTGGTGACATGTCCATCCTCGTTCAATTTGTTTCTTAAGACCCACTTTGTACCGATTATATTCTTGTTCTATTGCCTTGGGAGCAGTTTCCATGTGTTATATTTTTATATCTGATCTAGTTCTTCATCCATAGATTTGATACAACTTTCATTCTAGCTACCTTCTTCAAATATGCTAGACTCAACTGTGGATAGCAATGCTAGGTGATGTTGTTCTGGTGAATGTAATCTTCTTCTAGTTTCAGCTCCTGCATATTTATTCCCAATAATCTATTATGGTGGATGATTCTTCTATACTTGTTTTCTAGGGGTCTTTGCAGGTACTTGAGGGTCTTGTTGTTCTTGTTTTGCTTTTGATTTCTCTTCCTCATCCTCTTCTGCTTCTTCTTCCCTCAACATTTCTCCATGATCTTGTTCCACTGAATTTTTTCTTCCTTATTTTATCCTACGTCCATATGTCTCATCTATTATCACATTGATGCTTTCCACTATTCTATTGAGTCTTAGATTAAAGAATTTGTATGCTTTCCGTTTTCTTGAGTACCCAACCAGTATGCCTTTGTCAACTTGAGAATCTATTTTTCCAATCCTTCCATCTTCTCTTTTGATGTAGCATTTTCTTCCAAAAACTCTGAAGTGCTTCACATTCATTGGCCTTCCTTTCCATAGCTTGTAGAGAGTATTATCATTGTTATTTCTGATCATTCCTCTATTCTATATGTGAATTTTTTTATGCACTACCTATACCCAAAATACATCCTTCAACCTGGAATCCATTAACATGGTTTTGGCCATTTCTTGCACTGTTATGTTCTTCCTTTCAATAACTACGTTTTGCTGAGGTGTCCTGGTTGTGGAGAATTACCTCTGTATCCCATGCTCACTATAGAAGTCCATATATTCTTTTGATTTAAACTCTCCTCCATTGTTTGATCTCAAACATTTAATTTTTGAATCTATTTCAGTTTAAACCGTTTCCTTGTATATCTTGAAGTACTCGAATACCTCTGACTTCTTCCTGAGAGATAAAAATACATTCATTCTTGTGTAGTCATCAACTAGTAGCATAAAGTATTGTTCCCCATTCAATCCCTTCGTTCTTCTTGGTCCAAATAGATCAATATGCACAATTTCTATCATTTTTTTGTGGAGTACTCCTTTGATTTGAACTTGTTCTTCATTTTTTTCCTTATATACAATGCTTGCATAAAGTTTTAGTAGGCTTCAAGATATGGGGCATTTCTCTTACTACTTCTTTTCTGTTGAGTTTGGAAAGATTATCAAAATTTATGTGGCCCATTCTTCTTTGCCATAGCCAAAATTCATCATATTTTCCTAAGAAACATTTTTCTTTTACAATTTCATTCATGTAACATCCCGCTCTTGCACACACTGAGCAAACTTATTCTTTGAGGACACTTACTTACAAGTGATCCAGATTATTATACTATTAAGCATTTGATTTTGATTATGAGGCATTATGGGTTGATGACATGTTGTTTTGCTGCATTGACATAGACAGGTGATATTGACTCGGTTTTACTGAGTGTGCAGGATTTTGGACCTCGAGGATGCAGAGGCATCAATGGAGCCCCTTGGACTCCGGATCGAGTCGGGGAGTAAAATATTGGGGTTTGATTGTTTTATATGTGATATTAGTGCATCTGATTAGATGATATGATTATGGATATATTTATGACATGATTCATTGATCATGTAGGATGATGATAGATTTTCGACCAGACACACATGTGGAGTAGAGAGGTCACGCACGACTACCAGATATGTTGAGGGAGAGGTGTGGACAAAATCTCTACCACAACCTACTAGCACTCTCGACGTAGCTCGAATTGTAGGTTAACAATTACCTAGTTCGAGAGGACCCACGATGTCATGAGGGAAGACTACGACAGTTGTTCACGATGATTCTAAGGGGCGCGCAATAAGGCAGGGGCCTTATTCCTTAGAGGCCCTTAGTCTCCCACAAGATCACCTGGAGGAGTATTGACTCCAGGAGTTTTTTATGTCTACCACATCAATCAAGAGGCAAGTGGTACCCTTGGAGCATGTGGTGCATCCTGAAGGGCACGTCACGCAAGAAAAATGGAAAGAGGCGAGTGGCACCCTTGGAGCACATGGTATGTCCTGAAGGGCACATCTCTCAAGAAAAATGGAAGGAGCCGAGTGGAACCCTTGGAGAACGTAGTGTGTCCTGAAGGGCACGTCGCATTGTTAATTAATAAATGAATAAACCTAGATGGCCTTAGGATGAATAACATGATAAGAAAATTTTAAAACAATTTCCCTAATAAATCGTCGCTCAGCCTCGAAAACTAAATCCTAGGTCTAGGTGAAACTTGCGGTAAAAGAAACTATGTTTGTAAAAAAACAAAGTAGTAAAAATAAATAAATAAAAAATGTTAATCATCATTAATCATGGGTCGAGAAGGGGGTGAGTAATTCTTTTAATTTGTAAAAATCTTTTGGGGGATTAAATTTTAAAAAGGGGAAAAATAATTGTTTTGTCACTTATACTAATTAAAATTTATTAATTAAAAAGGGAAAAGAGAAAAAGTTAATTTTCTACACCTGCCAAATTGAGTTTTAAATAAAAAGGGAAAGAGGGAAATAAAAAATAATTAGGAAACTAGGAAAAATGGAAAACATAAAAAGAACGGGGAAACATAAGGGAAAAGCAGAAAGTCTAACTTAGTAAGGTATCTAGCATTTAAGAACTTTCTAAATTAAACTCAACTAGTAAATTAAAAAGGGGGGGAAGTCATTAAAACTTGTAAGAGAATATGGGGACACCTCGGAGCGATTCTAGGAATGATTTTAGGCGGGTGAGGGAAATAGGGGTGATTAATTAATTAGTTAAACTAATTTATGGAGGAATGAAGGGGATGGGTGACACATGTACGTGGATGAATTTTAGGAATTAAATTATTAAACATTAAATTAAATGGGATTTTGAGAAAGTAAGGGAGTTCGAAACTCTATATATTGGAGGGAAGAGAAGGATGATGGATCTCTTCTATTTGTGTAATGTTATGCTACATAAATTTATACTTGAATGCCTTAGCTTGTGGGAGTTGGGATACCCAGCTTAGTGAGGAGTGGTAGCTCGGCCTTGCGAGGCAAGATGGGAGCTAGCTGATTCTTTGGTTAGTGTGCATGGCCACTTTGCGGCTCGGGGAGCTACGAGGGAAGAAGAGTACCCCCAGCGTTGGTTGGGAGGCATCAGTGAAGTCTCATGGGTTGACAAGCAAAAGTTGCACGAAACACGCAGGACAAAATCTCAGAGCGGGCTACTTGGGATACGACACACTTCCTTTAATTCTGCATGGTAGATTGTTAGTATGATTTATTCTTTTAGTCATGTATGCTTAATTGGGTAAAGAAAATGATTGTCTTAGCATTCTAGTTGATGACTAAAATTTCTCCCATAGCCTTTAGTTCGATGATGATTGATTCCCATGGCCTTCGATCCTTGCATGTCTTGACCATCCTATGGTTTTATTGATTTGTGATAATTTGCGGTTTATATTTTTTCCTTCATCCCTAACTCATCAATCCCTGCCTGAGCAGTCGACCAGGAGCTTGATCTATAGTCGTCACTTCGGTGTTAATATACCTATGGATCTAAACTCCCTACTTTTCTGTGCGTGGATGAGGAGCGAAGGATGTGTTGCCAGTTGTCTACCCCTGTTGATTGTTCTTGGCTAATCGATGGTCATTGCGCCTTGTTGCGATCGATTGCCTTGGTGTTTGATTTTATTTTCCTTCCCACGGTGAACCTCTTATTATCCTCTACATTTGATCCCTGTGTTTGATGCATTCCTGGCAAAGTAACTCTGCATTTTAATACCCTTCCTGGAAATGATTTAAGTCAGTGTTTTTAATGCATCTCCTGGCGAATTTACTGTGTGGGTTTTGTTTTATACATTGGTCTGCAATTTTCCATTAAGATTATTTACCCATATTCTATTTATCTGTAGCACAGCAAAAGAATGCCCACATTGATTTTATTTACATGTAATTTAATTACTTCCTATAGCACAGAAAAAAAATTTCCCGCATTGATTTTATTCAGATGTATTTTAATTAGTTCCTGTAGCGCAGCAAAAGAAATGCCCGTATTGATTTTATTCAGATGTGTTTTAATTGCTTCCTGAAGAGAAGCAAAGGAAAGGGACCTATTTGGATTTATTTACCTGTATTCTATTTTCTCTATAGCACAACAAAAGAATGCCCACATTGATTTTATTCAAATGTAATTTAATTACTTCCTGTAGCGTAGCAAAAGAAATGCACGTATTGATTTTATTTAGATGTATTTTAATTACTTCCTGAAGCGCAACAAAGGAAGGGGGTCCATTTGGATTTATTTACCTGTTTCTTCCGGTTGTGATTAAAAACGAGTTCTTGACAGCGAGTCTGGAGGTTAAAGATCCACTGTTATATCTCGATCTCTGATGAGTAGAATAAATGATTCCTTCAACAACCTGATTTTCTTACTCCCAAGTACACGGTGATATCTCAATTTTCTTTTACCCCTCTTCGTTGAGTCATAGTTACTTTACCAGTACCAAAAACAATGATTTTTACTCTAGCAATTTCTACTTTTAAACTGTATGTTTCCATTCTCTAATTCTTGATTTTCCTCTTAAATTCCATTAAGATTAAACCATAGTTTGCACATCACATTAATAACATGCACTTGGTAATGGAATTTGTGTTGCAGACAAAATGCAATTTTAATTCTCAATTACCTTCCTTATTATCAAGAACATGAACAGTTCTTGGAAAACCTTCACTAATTGAATTTATTAAAGGTATATCCACTTATTTATTATAATGTCTTCTAATATAAGGAAGAGAGTGTTTACATTCCCTAAGGTACCGTATAATACACTAAATATTGTCCTTGAATATGTAATTATTTAAGGATCAATATTTTATGTGAAGAAATTGTAGCGGCGGATCACTGTTAAACATACCTTTGATTTAGAATTTCTAACATACTCCACTTACTTAAGGAATACATAACACCTTAATTCATTAAGGTGAACCTTTAATGATGTAATGATGAACCTTTAAGGTGAACCTTTAATGATGTAATTTCTTATATTCTTTTATATTTAGGATATATATATTACCAAGTTTTAGTTGCACGAATTTCATTAACATTAAAGGAAGCCTGCATGTACCAAAGTCTGGTGAGAATATAACTACTTAATTTTTCAAAGAAAAAAGTTCCTTCGCTACATACTCTTCCATTGATTTAATTCTATCAAAAGAATTTCCTCATTTTAGATTTCCCTCCACCAATTTACTATAAGTGCTTTTTGCCTAAAATTTATTACTATTCACTTTTAGAAATTAAGTGGTAAAAATATCTTTTTATTCCACCCTTCTTACCTTGAAACTAGTGTCAATCAAACGTTGTAGTGGATTAATGCTTTTATATCGTTAATTTTACACCATTTTAGATATATGCAATGACAAACTTTTAGTTATTAAAAGTTAATATTTGTCATTGATGGATGATATATACATAATAGTTGTGTGTAAGAATTTTCCTTATCCTTATAACATACTAGAACAAAAGGGGTATTATATGTAGGTATTGAGGAAATTTATATATAGATAAATAGTACTAAATTTTAAAATGTGTATAGTAATTACAAATTAATTTGGTAAGTCCTTAACTAGGATTCTTATTTCAATCATTTAAACTTTTTAAAATTTTGCATACCTACAATTGTTATTATGGTTGTGTATCCGTGCACCATGAAATTAATTAATAGTTTAAGTGGCGCCATGAAATGATGTGATGCATGTTGAATTGAGTTTAGAAATTTTCTTGCACCATGAAATTAATACGATTGTGAGTGGTTGTGTAATTAGATTACTTGCGCCATGTAGATAGCATGATTGATTTAATATATGTTCTAATGCACTAATAAATATTGATGATGTTTGATTGATTAGAGTGCTTTCATTATAGTTTCCATTAATGTGTGACAGCTCTAGCTGGTTTCAAGAAACATTAGAATTGAGTCCAATTGAGGGTTATAGTCCCCTTTTTATGTTGCACTTGGGTTCCTTGCACACTTGTCACGATGTGGTGACATGATTCGTTGATTTAGGATCATTGCACACGTAGATCGATAAACGCATATGATGCCTGGCTTGTGTCATGTGTTTCTCGTTGAGGGTGTTGTGGTTTATTATAATAAATGTTTTTAGTTGTTATGCGAGGCTTGTTGTCGTAACGACATCGATCGTTACAATTCACTATACATATGTTGCTTGGAGTTCTTACAGTTGTAGCCACCAACTTTTCAGAACCTGATTTTCTTATCTCACATTTCTGTGAGTCAAACACAAGTCTATGTCATTGGTCACATATTTGACTTACACTTAGTATATTGTGATTCATATCTTCAATTAGTAGAACATTTTCTTCCCCGACATCCTTGATTCCAAGTTTGACTATGCATCTTCCTATAATTATGGCTGATTTATCATTCCCAAATGAAACTAATCCATCTTTTTATTTTTTCAATGTTAGGAACCTTTATTTATCACCTCTCATATGCTTTGAGCAACCACTATCAACATACCATCCATTTTTCTTGTGTGTATCCTGTAGAGAAATGTTACATTCTTCATTGTTGTATTGATCATGTTTTATTATCCATATCCTTTGCAATTCTTGTCTGTGACTGTTGATATATTTTTGTCATTCTCTTGGAGGAACAATCAATCTACAATATTTGGCCATGTGTCCAAAGTTGTTTCACTTGTAGCATACTAATTTTGTGTTCAAGGATTCAAATCTATTGTAGCTTTTGTTCTGTGCTTCATGAGACCTTATTGGATAACCATTTCTTGTGTAGCGTCCATATTTATTTTTGTTCTTGGTATTGGTTCTACAATTCACATCGTTATGCCCAAAATTATTACATGAATAACATAAACCGAGAAAAATAGTTTGATACCTGGGGATGGAAGATATTCTAAATGGTGTTTCTCTTATGAATCCTTCTTCTTCTAGAGGTTGTTGCTGATTCGGTTTGCTAAATATTTTGGGTGGTGTTGTGTCTATGTACTATTGTTCTTGATTCATATTGCCTTCTTCCTTCTTAGGAGAGCCTCTAAATGTTTATGCATAGCTTCTTTGTTCTGTTTTCTTGGAACTTGAGCCTTTCTATGTCTGGTTATATTCTAGTCTGGATTTGTCATGGTATGGCCTTTGAATTCTAATGATATCATCCAATACTTTGGTGTTGTTATGCTGCATGCCCTTCTTCTAAAGATATTTTCTAAGAGTAACAATTTATTCTTCCAAGCCTTCAATCATCTTGTCTTTTTCATATAGTGGACCTCTGAGTTCTTCTTTAATTACTCTGTCTTCTTCTACTTGAATTTTTAGCTTCATGATCATCTGCTCAGCTTTTTTAGATTTGGATTTCTGAGATCCTTCTTTCTCTTTTAGTTCTACCCTGAGTGACTTCATTTTCTTTCTTTCAATCGTTAT
>JASDQU010587558.1:40421-51119 GCA_032191745.1 Picea mariana | reverse complement strand
TWAGAAAGGAATGRCCTATTTATTTATTTTTTAATATGAAAAAATWAARTTAAAAAAACTACATTTACTAACAAAAACTTTAAAAAKAATTMAAAAAAASAATATACCTTTGYAAATAAAATAAACATATAAAAACAAATACAAATAATAATAAATCTAAATAAAACAAAAATAAGACCATTTAAAAAAATATAACAACAAAATTATAAAAAGTTAAAACAATAAATATTAAAAAAATTTAAAATAAAAGATCTGAAATAAAAACTTAAAAAAATAACCATTTTAAAAAATAAACATTAAAAACAAAAAGTTAAAAAAAAAAAAACTTTACAATTAACACTTTAAAATACTTACTTACTTTAAAATAATGGAATAAGTATGAGCACTTTAAAATATAAACATTAAAGTTCAATTAAAAAACTTCAAAACTCAAAAACTTTAGAATACAACACTAAAAAAAAATAAAAAAAAACCATAAAAACGTTAATTATAAAATTATAAAATATAAAAACTAAAGTACTAAAAGACTTTAAATAAAAACTTTAGTTAAAAAATAACTCCTAAAGTTTTGCGGGATGAGGCTATTTTATCTTTTTAACTGAAACGGGTAATTTTATTAGAGAATTCAAGCCGGTTGGACCATGGCGAAAGAAACCGTACAACATCACATAGGTACAACATCTCGCTTATCTAAAAGGGAACAACTCATGGGAACAACTACAAAGGAACAACAACAACCCAAGGAAACAACACAAGGGGAGCATAGCTCAAGCGAGTAGCATTTTCCACTGATTCTACGGGTGAGATCTAAGCTTATCTTCTTAAGTTATCTTGTTGGGGAAGTGCTCGTCGTTTTAGTTGACATGCAAGCCTGGCTTCGAGTGACCCTCGGTTGTGTTACTGGTGATGTCTTTTTCTTCTTCCCAAATGTTGTCCAAACTTCTTTGATAGATGGTGAAGTTGTTGTTGAAACAATTTTCCCCATATTTTCCTGATCTAGAGAATTTGTTTTCTTTGGAGTTGCCAGTGCTGCTTCATCTTTATCGACCTCATCTGCCTAGCTTGAGGGAGGTGGGGAGATGAGGAGAACCTTGCTTTATATTCTCGTATCAAGAGTATCTGAAACATTAAAGCTTTCTGTTCCCGGATCAAGAGGAGTTGAAGCTTTACTCTTCGATTGAGGGACAATATTTGACTGATTCGGGGGTGTCTCCTGAGTAGACATGCCTTTGGAATCACGGCTCAAAGAATTTGGGCCTGGAAAATATTTTCGATTGTTTGTAGTAATAAGTTGGTTCTCTTCATTAGAGCCATCCCACCAGGTTGTTACGTTGTTGCTTCCCCGCCTTCCTATTTCCCTTAGTGCATTGAGCTACTATGTTCCCTCTTTCAAAACAAGACCTGCATCGTAGGGAGATTCTTTCATAGTCTAGCTTTTGGGTCCAGGAGTAGTTTTTGCAGCCCAGAATAATTTCTACTAGAAACCCTTTGCTAAAATCCATTTTGACACAAATTCTGGCATATGAGGCGATGCTATGAATTCTGGTTTCTTTACTTGTGAAATGAAACTTTCCTAAAGCTGATCCAATATCTTTAAGAGAAGTTTCACCCCAAAAATACAAAGGAAGATTCAAAAGTTTGACCCAAACTGGAGCAGAAGAAAGAACAACAATTAGAGGATTGAAGCAAGGAGTCCAGGCCATCATGCACAAACCCGAGTTTCCCCAAAACCAAGGGCAAGAGTCAAGGATCAGAGCTCGATTTGCTGCAAGATCGAACTCAGCAATGAAGAAAACTTTTGGGCAAGGGTGAATGAACACATCTTCCTGAATGAGAGGCTTCTAGTGGGATGTGATCCAACCATTGAGATCTATGATCCGTGGCCAAAGCCCATTGAACTGACAGATTAAGGAATTTTCCCGAAAATAAACTTCCTCATCTTCAGCTTCCTGACCCATGAGAAGAGAAATAGTTGGGGCTTCTTGGACCGAGCATAGAGCAAAGGGGGAGGATCGAGTTGAAATATGAGATTTAACAACTTCACTGTATGAAACTGAGGCGCTACCCAAAGGATCGGGAGAAGGGGGCACGCAAGGATGAGTAACCGAGCTAGGATGAGAAAATCCACTACGAGGGCTGAAGCCATGCCTACTGTGGGTGGAAGCCGCCGCCATGGAAGAGAACAACTGCGACCAAGGGGCTGAGCTGCAGAAGGAAAGGCTGCTAGGGTTTCCCCCTAGCTGTAGAGGTGGTCGTGAAACACTAGACACAACAAATGTTGTATGACAGCTTAGTCCTGTCAAGGTAAGTTTGAAAATGGATAATATTTTGGCTACACGAAACAAAACGTCAATGAATCACAAAATGATGAGGCCACTTTTTAACCATGGCGATCCTTCTCCTTCTCATTTTAGGGAGAAGGAGAAGGATCGCGTGAGTCCCTTGGGGAGGCCACATTATGCCTGCGAATTTTTTATATAAACCCTTTTTGTAGGTTGTTCAGGGGTTACTACATTTTGGTCATTCGCTGTTGCATGATTGGGGTGGATGTAATACCTCATTTTTGAGTCCCCATATTAATAATGTATTTTTTTTATTGATGAAAAGGCCGGAGTGCCTGAACAATTGAAAAGGCTGAAGATCCTAGGAAATGTATAAATTTGAACATTTTAATAATAAAATACATCACTGGCTGCAAGATAGACAATGACAAGAGTTATAGGGGGATATGATTCCATGAGAGAAGGGGGTGTCAAGGGTATATATATATATATATATATATATATATATATATATATATATATATATATATATATATATAACCCTTGATTTTAGGGAGAAGTGGAAGGGTCATGTGAGTCTCTTGGAGAGGCCATGTTATTCTCGTGAATTGATTATATAAACCATGCCCGTGGGATATTCCAGGGTTACTTCATTTTGGTCATTTGTTGTTGCATGACAATAGTGGATTAATTTTTTGTTACCTCATTTTTGTTCATGATTCTTTCCTTCTTGCGCACTATGGGTCTGGTGTTAGGCATGAGAAATGAGTTTTTGGAGGTAGTGAGCCATGGCTAGTGGATGTGGAAACTAATGATGTTTCCAGCAAAGAATTGATGCATGCGTGCATGAGATGTATTCGAATGCTAAGAAAATCTTTCCACAACTGTGAATCCTTAGAGTTCCATCATTTAGATTTCTTGACCAATAGAACTAGAGCCATAGAAAGAGGTAGACAACCTAAGGGACTGCATGGCAGTGAAGGGGGTTCATTTTTTTTGAGTTGTATAGGATGAAGGGGAAGAGAGTTGGTAAAATGGGATTGTTGTATGGTTGAGAAACTATGAGAGCTTGATAGAAGATTGGTTTGGGGGTGACCTACTGTTGAGAGCTAGAAAATTGGTGTCTAAGTTTGGGTGGAACATTTGACGTCTGCAACTAATTGGTCGATTGAATATTTTAAATATATATTCTCTGTCATGGTTTCTCTGTGTTGATATTTAGTTTCACTGTGTATTTAAATTATCTTTGTGACAAGTTTATGACATGCTTGCTATTGTTAATTGATGTGCATGGCTTGTTATGTTTTCTTTTACCATCCATTGTTGAATGCATGACCCAAGCTAGCCATCCCTGTGCCAAAACTAGAATTTTATGCACATAACCTAGGATTCTTGTGAAATTATCCTCTATCCATTTTTTTTGGGTTTCCCTCAACATCCTTTTGCTAGTAAACCTTCCCACAAGGGATGCATCCTACACGTGTGAGATTTCATAGAGATAAACACCTTCTCCCATAATTGGGTGTATTCCCTTTTGCTTACATTTTACTCATTTTTTATTATGCTTCTTTCCTTCCAAGACTCTTGGGAAAATACCTTCAACTGAACAAGGAGGGTTTATGCCCATGAAATAACCACTCATGATATATCCTATAAGGAATTTCTTGATGAATCCTTTTGAAACTAAAACTGTGTTCGATGGGCATGCTTGGAGTCTACTTGTTGCAGATTTCCCTATGGGGAAGCTCTCATCATGATGTAAAGTGATCCCTGGTGTCCATGAAAGATCATGAAAACTTGGCTCTACACCTTCCCTGAGTGAGATGAATGACATCGAGTATGATAGGGGCGATGTAGCTTTTCCATAATAAAGTCTCGTGTCTTTGGCATGACAAGGTTTGATGGGATCCACAAGAGGTAAGTCCATCCTAATAATCGCTCGCATTGGATGATTGTCAAGGTTTTTTATGTTTAAATCAAGAATCTCTATGACGTCCTCCTCTACGGGCCAATCAAGAAAGCACATACAATCTCTAGATGGTTTTGGTGAGTCCTAGATAGGTCGACCCACCAGGGGGTTGTCCAAGAAGTCCACTACTTCCTCTTCCATCCACCCCAAATACATGTGTTCAGGACCTTGTTCCTAACATAGACAAATGTTATGAGAGAAAAATTTGTATAGGAGAGCAATCAGATCAACCCGGAGAAGGGTTAGAACCCTGTGAAAACCCTAACTGCAGACATCACACAGAAATATGATTAGAGAGAAAGATAAGATTTTGCGTGATAAAAACTACAGATACATATAAACTATCCTTAGTGTCCCAACATAAATATAAATCCAAGCATCCCAAGAAGTAACATACTCACCAAAAAAACAATCAAAACAAGGGTCCCAAACTCTCTCAACCAACTTCTACTCCTAATGGTGACAAAAGGAGCAAAATCTAGAAGAATATTGAAAGGCATTGCAACTTTTGTGGGAAAGATGGTCACATGGAGTATAAATGTTTTAAAAAGTTGGGGGCCTTAGAAGAAACAATGAAAAAGCATATCATCAATATCGATTCTTCTTCTTCTACCTCTTCTTCTCATGGACATACACTTTATGTTTCTGTTTTTTATTTCAATTCAACTTCTTCTTTTTATTCTGATGAGTGGCTTATTGATTCAAGAGCACCTTATCATATGGCTAAGGATAAAACCATTTTTTTCTTCTCTTAATGAATATAACAACAAAAAAATATTTGTTGGTGATGATATACTCTTAGTGTTGTAGGGTTTGTAATAGTTCAAGTAGATAATGGCCATTTCAATGTTGTATTATTTGTTCCAAGTCTTTCATGCAACCTTCTATTAGTCTATTAGATCACTCATTTTCCATCCGTTTTTGTTTCCCATAGCGATTACTTGAGAAAAATTTGGCATGAGAATTTTGGCCATCTAAACTATCATTCATTGCAACAACTATGTAATTAATATATGGTGATTGGTCTTCCTCTTGTTTATTGAAGAGATGGTGTTTGTGCCGATTGTATTCTTAGCAAACATCATCGATACAATTTTTAAAAACATGTCTCTTGGCATTCCTCCGCCCTTTTACATCTTGTTCACAGTGATTTGTGTCGTCCAATTTCTTCTCCTTCTTTCCCTGGGTGCAAGTACTTCTTAAATTTAATTGATGACTTGTCTAGATGCACTTGGGTTTAGTTCTTAAAACTTAAGAGTGAAGTTTTTGACAAATATTTGGCCTACAAGGTCTGTGTAGAAAAACAATTTGGACATAAAATTCAAAGGTTAAGAACAAATAATGGAGGTGAATATGTGAACACAAAATTTACAAGTTAATATACTACACATGGAATTCAAATGTAACATACTAGTCCATATACACCACAAGAAAATGGTGTTGCTAAGAGAAATAATCACACATTAAAGTTAATGGCTAATTGTATGATCCAATATAAAGGATTATGTCTTCATTATTGGGTGAAATCCATCAACTATTCCAATCACATAGTAAATCACACTTCTACAAAGGCTATAAAAATATAACACTGGAAGAAGCATGGACTAAAATTAAGCTAGATGTAAGCCACTTCCATGTATTTGGAAGTATAGCATGGGCTCACATTCATAACAAGAAAAGGAAAGCATTACAACCTAGAAGTGAGAAGTGCATTTTCTTGGATATTATGAAGATTTCAAAGGCTATCGACTTCTTCAACCTCATTCTAATGAAATTATTATTAGAAGATATGTTAAATTTGCTGAAAATATCTTGGCCTATGATCCTAGTTCAATGTTTGTGCCATCTTTGGCATGCGGGCCCTCTTCAACATTTGTTCCATCTTCTGTTCCTATTATGGTTTTTTATTAAGATGATAGTAGTGAGAATGAAACTCCACCTCCTCCTACTCACCTTCCTCCAAATGAGTCCATTGAACATAAACTTTCACTAGCACCACCACTTCCCATATGGGTTCATTCAACAGGAGAAGCAATTGGTGATATTACCAGTGATACTACAAATCAACGTCACACACATTCATAGTCCCAACGAACCTCTTCTCTTTTGGCTCAAGTTTCAGAGACTCATGATCTAGACACATTTGCAGAAGCTTTTGGTCATTCATATTGGGACATAACAATGAATGAAGAATATACTTGGGATCTTGTACCTCTTCCTAAAGGAAGAGAAATTGTTAGTTGTAAATGGGTGTATAGAATCAAATATGAATCAGATGGAAGTGTTGAAAGACACAAGGCCCAATTAATTTCCAAATTATTCTCTCAAGTTGAAGGCATTGAATATAATGAAACCTTTTCCCCCATAGAAAAAATTAATTCCATCTTCCTTGGTCTAGCCTTTGCTGCCTCACATAAATGATAGGTCCATCAAATGTATAATAAATCTTCATTTTTGCATGGGGATTTGAAAGAATAAATCTACATGGAAAAACCTCCTGGCACTGTCCAGAATGACTCCAACCTTGTTTGTCACCCTAAGAAATAACTTTATCATCTTAAGAAAACTCCTTCAGCTTGGTATGCCAAAATGAACATCTTTCTTCTTCACATAATCTTTTCTAGATGCCATTCTGACCCGAATGTCTATACCAAGAAAGTAGGAAGCCATCTCACAATACTTGTTATTTATGATGATGACCTTATCATCACTATTAGTGACCCTAAAATTTTAACCCATGTGAAATCCAGTCTTGAAAAGAAATTTGAAATGACATACTTAGGGTATTTGCATTATTTCTTTGGCCTCCAAGTATTGCAAACCAAGGAAAGAATTTTTATTTTCCAGTCTAAGTATGCTTGTGATCTTCTTCATTTCTTTCACATGGAATATTCTAAACCAACCCCTTCTCCTTTCCAGTTTGGAGTCACACTTGTTTCCACCTTCTCTACTCCTAAAGTCAATGCCACTTTATGTTGTTAGTTAGTTAGTAACCTTTTATATTTGACTCATACCTATCATAATATTTCTTTTTCTATTGGTCTTATTTCTTGGTATATGAAAACACTCCATGAAAATGCATTGGAAAGAATCCAAAAGGACACTTCAATATGTTTGGGGTACAATTCGGTTTGGGATACCTTACAGTTTAGGGGGGAATCCTTTGTTGGTTGGCTTCACTGATTCAAATTGGGTTGGAAACCCTGATGATCAAAAGTCTATTGTAGGTTATGTTTTCAGTCATGGTTCTGGACCTATCACATGGGATTGTAAGAAACAAAAAACTATTGCTCGTTATATAGTAGAAGTAGAGTACCGAGAAATGGTTAATGCAAGTCAAGAATATTTGTGTCTTTGAAAAATAATTTCATATTTTGGATTCCAACATCAACATCCGACCACCCTCTGGTGTGACAATTAAAATGCCATAAAGCTTGCCAAATATTTATTTCAACATTGTTGCAATAAACACATTGAGCTACACATGTACTTCATCATAAATCTCATTCATGATCGATTTATTGAAGTGCTCTTTTCCCTTATAGAAGATCAAGTTGGAGAAATTTTCACAAAGTCTCTTATAGAAGCAAATTTTTCCAAACTTTGATCTATGTTAGGAGTTCATGAAGTTTTCATTAAGGGGGGATAGGATCTAATGCCTCCTTCCTTATCCTATTGTTTCTCATTTGTAAATCCTTCAATCCTATCCAAATTTGTTCTTAAGGGGGATGTTAGGATATTTAGACACTTAGGAGTTAGTTAAGATCAACTTGGTCTAATGTGTCTTTAGGTAAAAGTGTGCTTCTTTAGTATGAATTTGTAATTATGTAATCCAACAGTCACAATATGTTCTAAACAAAGAGTGATCTAATAACTCATATTCTCCTCAATATTAACGACTACATTGATCCATGGCTTAACAACTGATTCGTCCATGATATCTATTTAAATAGAATGGAGAGTCATTTGATAATGATGATTGTGAGACACTCTCTTATAAAATATTTTTTGTTGCATCAATATATTGCCTGAAGTGGCCATGTTGGCTAGGGTCATGGGATGTTTCCCTCTTTGAGCGTTTTAACCACGTAAAATACCGTTGTGTTGATCCTTGATCTAGTTGTGTGAGTGGTTACTGAAGGTGATCATCCTATTTGGGAATACCCTATTTTTTCAAACACATATCCTAATGTTCCAACGATATATTTTAGAATTGTTTTTCCAACTTGATAATGTGATTCTTTTGGAGACTTCATGAATATGGAAATGAAACTAACATCATACATAATTTCTGGCCTAGTGGCAACGAGATACATGAGGCTTCCAACCAATATATTTAATAGAGTTGTATCTACATTGGATCCCTTATCCTCTTTGCAAAAGCTTTGTCTCTATTATATTTGAAGTTGGTGTTGGTTTACAATTCATAATCTTGAACCTATTCATCATATCCATGACATACTTTGTTTGAAACACAAAAATTCTTGAATCTTATTGGATGAATTCAATACCAAGGAAATATCTCATTAACCCCAAATCAATCATTTCAAATTCTTGTTTCATGGTTGATTTAAACTTGTTTACTAACAGTGTGAATATCATAGCATCAACATATAAACAAACAATCAATATTTGACCTTGCTTAATGACCTTTGTATACAATGTGGGATTGCCACAAAACCCATTACTTATCAGATATGAATCAATCCTTCTATACCAATCTCTGGGAGCTTGCTTAATCCCATATAGATATTTCTTAAATATATACACTTTATCTTCATGTCATTTTATCACATATCCAGGTGGCTGCTCTACATAGACAACTTCGTCTAAAATATGATTTAACAATGCTAACTTTACATCCATTTGATAAAATTTCCACTTGTTTTGAGATGTTATGGCTAAGACAACTCCAATTGTATCTAACCTTTCAATTAGTGTAAAGGTCTCACTATAATCGACTGTAGGCTTTTGTGCAAAACCTTTTGCTATCAATTTGGCCTTGTACTTTTCAACTTCTCCTTTCTCATTAAACTTGGTTTTTAAATCCATTTTACACCAATGCAATCTTTACCTTTTGGTAATTATACTAGATTCCATGTATCATTATTTTATATGGAATATGTTTATCCATTCATTTATTTTACCCAATTTTCTTCTTTAATTGCTTCTTCAAAATATGTGGGTTGACAAGTAAATAATGCATAATTTGAATTCACATCTAGATCTTCATATATTTCTCTGAAATTTGTAGTCTTTCTATACCTTAGGGAAGCAATTGTAGGGTTATATTCACTATTTGGTTTAGAAGGAGGAACACACTGGGTTACTGGGGTAGATCACTCACCTTCAACAAAATTTCTTGGCATCCTTGTTGGAGTACCTATGATTGATGATTAGATTTGCAAACCTTTCCATTCACCTTGTGCAATATGCTCCTCTGCTTCATCTTTTTCTTGAGGTATTGCTACTCCAAAAGTTATATCCTTGTTTATACTCCCATCCCATGCTTCATCTTGTTTGAATTCAACATCCCCATTGATTATCACCTTCTTTGTAACTGGATTATGCAATTTATATTCCTTGGGCTAATCATTGTACCTTAGAAATATTCACTTTTCACTTCTATCATCTAACTTTATTCTCAAATATTTTAGGCACATGACCATATACCACACAATCGAATACTCTAAAGTGTGCTACACTGCAGCTCATACATTTCCATGCTTCTTGTGGGACTTTGTTCTTCACACTTTTATTGGGAGATCTATTCAAAACATAATCAAAGTAAGCTACTTCTTCTCCCCAAAAATCATTTGACAATTTGTTTTTTTTTATTTCAACATGCTTTTAGCCATATTCATTATTAATGGTTATGTTTTACATTTTTTCTACACCATTTTGTTCAAGTGTGTACATTGTTGTAAAATATCTTTTGATACTATGCTTCTTGCAAAAAACATGAAAATCATTTGAACCATATTCACCTCCTATGTATGATCGTAACACTTTAATTTGATGTCCACTTTTCTTCTCCACCAATGCCTTGAATTTTATGAACTTGTCAAAAGTTTTAGATTTCTTTGCAACAAAGTGCACCCAAGTCTTTTTGATGTAATCATCTATGAAGGTTAGGAAGTAGTAACTTCCTCATAGTGACTAGGTCCGCATTGTGCCAAACAAATATGTATGAACCATATCCAAAGATGCCTTTTCTCAATAAGACATTCCTTTAGGAAAATTGACCTTGTGTTGCTTTTCTAGAATGAAACTCACATGAACTAGCTAGCTCTTGAATTGGAGGTAAACCTTTAACTATATTTTTGTGCTGCAATAGTTTTAGGCCACAAAAATGTGTATGACCAAATATGAAATGCCACAACCAAAATTCATCAAAACATGTTTCCTTTTGTGAAAATGAGACACCCCGTCTACCAGAATTAATGA
>JASDQU010587558.1:0-12265 GCA_032191745.1 Picea mariana | reverse complement strand
TTCCAGATATTAGGTCAATCCATTCACTTTAAGGCGCCTCAACAAGAGGTTTAGGGTTTCTGCAACTGCACCTGCTAGTAACCCTAGCTGCAGTGTCTTGGGATCTGCTTTTGCTAGTAACCCTAGCAACAGTTCCTCAACGAGCTCAACATCCTAGCGGCTATGTTTCCTTCCAATGTTTAGAATGAATGAAGGAGGTGTGGGACCATAACCTGTTAGAATATAGAAGATGGTGTGCTCATTTTACCATTGACAATACCCTTGTCACCCAACCATAGGCCAAAGCCACCCTTCTAGCACCTTAACCTTGACTGAGAATTCCTCCAGAAGAAAACCCTAGGCTAGATAGCCAAATAAGGTGCAGCGCATCTTCCTCCAAGGATAGTGCACCAACAATAGCTGATCAGATAGTCCAAACCCTAGCCAAGAGATAGTCAAGCCAATACTGAAAACTGGCTACTGCTGCAACTCTCCTCCACACGTGTGCACCAAGCTGGGAACTGCAGTGCGCACCAAAATGGGAACTACAATGCTGAGATGCTGTCAAATGAGAATTGGCACCCTGTATTTATACTAGTTCTGCTAGATTTGCTGGGGCCGACTTCTCCTTCTGGATATGTGTCTGTTCAGTATATTAATATTATTTATGGTTGACTTCTTCTCTTGGAGGCTAATAACCTAATATAAATTATCTTCTTGAGCTGACAAGACTTCTAGGGTTATTAGCCAACTCATTAGGGTTTTCTCTTGCTTTCCGGAGCCTTCTATTCTCGTCAGGTTCACACGTGGAGGTAAATACCTCCCGCAACTACCATAATATTAACAGTCTGATCCTAAACTAGGGAAATAGATTATGGCAGCTGTCGGTTGCAGCTGCTCCCCAGACTTGTGCACTAGCCTAGTTTTTGCAGTGCACACTTCTTCCCAGCTAAAATTCTGAGCAGTGTGTGTCAAATGAGAACTGGCTACTTGTATTTATACTGTTTTCTTGAGTTGCCTTGGCCAACTTCTCATTCTAGAGGCTAAAACTTAATATTAATTATTTCCTTGAGCCGACTTGTCTTATAGGGTTAATTTTAATGATTTAGGGTTTCTTCTTACTTCCCGGAATATTCTATTCTCATCAGGGTTACACATGGAGGTAAATGCCTCCCACAACTACCATAATATCAACAGTTATAGCCTTGAATGAGAAGGTTCAAATGAGGAAGGGATTACGGTGGATACTTAGGCACCCATAGAAGAAAAAGGGTTTGGTAAGTGATGAAATGATTCAGGGAGTTGAAAATGAGCATAGATCCAGAGATTCCTGAATAGGTTAACCTTTTTAACTGCTACTGAATCCATGGGCAGGAAAGAGACAACTCGACGAACTAAAACATCTTAGTCTCTAGAGGAATAGAAAGCAAAAGTGATTCTCATAGTAGTGGCGAGTGAAATGGGAACAACCTAAACTCTGAAAACAGGTTTGTGGGAGAGCACAATATAAGCTTTGTGCTTCTAGGAAAAACGGTTGAGTCTTACACATTATTGAGTCTAGTAGCCAAAAGCATCACTGGATTATGCTCTAACTTGAGTAACATGGGGCACGTGGAATCCCATGTGAATCAACAAGAACCACCTTGAAAGGATAAATACTCCTAGGTGACAGATAAGAAAGTAGTACCATGAGGGGAAGGTGAAAAGAACCTCCATCAGGGAGTGAAATAGAACATGAAACCATAAGCTACCAAGCAGTGGGAGGAAAATGATATCTCTGACCACGTGCCTGTTGAAGAATGAGCTGACAACTTATAGGTAGTGTCTTGGGGAATGTGGACACAGGTGGTGCAAGTATGTCCTCAACTCATGTCGTAAGGGGTTGGGTTAAGTTTTGCAACGAGCACAACCCTCATGTTTAGTTTTCAACATTGAATTTGGAACCTTGGACAGACTGTCGGTGATAAGCCAGAGGAAGGTGATGATGATGTCAAGTCATCATTCCCCTTACACCCAGGGTGAAAGATGTTCTACAATGACCTGGAAAAAGGGTCGTGACCCCGCGAGGGAAAGCTAACCTCAAAAACCCAACCTCAGTTCAGATTGCATGCTGCAAATCGCTTGCATGAAGCCATAATCACTAGTAATCGGTGGTCAACCATACAAAAATGAATTCTATCATGAGCCTTGTACACACCACCCATCACACTATGGGAGATGGCCATTCCCCAAGTTGTTACCTTAACCACAAGGAGGGGAATGCCGAAGGTTGGGCAAGTGACTAGAGTGAATTCGTAACAAGGTAGCCATACTATAAGGTGCGACTAGATGACCTTCTTTTCAGGGAGAGATGATGCTTTTTGGGCATCTCGAGTTGTTTGACATTGCATCCAAAAGGAATCACATATGAACCAAGCTCATAGATGGGAGTGTTCTTTTGGGTCTCGATAGTGAAGTGAGACCATGAGATTATTATCCCAAGTTGGAACAACTTGATAAAATCGTGTCTCCTATTTGCCTCCCCATGTTGCCACATGTTATCGCACAAGTTTTAGGTTGGAAAAAGCCCGACCCAACCACCAAAATGGCAACAACTTAGAGAGCACCTTCCCACTGTAACCTTAGGTAGGTGTTCCCATCACTTTAGAGGTGAGGAAGTCACATTAAGGGGGGAATCTCGGTGACCCTAGAGGGGATTGAGAATGAAAATGTGATGTATGAATGGATGCCCCTAAAGGTCAAGTTTCTATATGGAAAATGGAACTTGGAAATGAGTCTCGGGAAAGGTTTAAGGTTTCCAAGTCCTTGGGTACCTACTGAAATGTTTTTACCTTCCCGAGACACCAAAAAAACCAAGTATACTCATAATATGTTAGGTGTACAAGAAAGTTAAGCTTGCTGTCCCTAATTGCAACAAAAATGAATGATATATATCAGAATACAAAATATAATAAGAGCTTCAAAATAAGTGCTAAAAGTCTAGTTGAATAAGCAAGAGACAAGCTAGTAAAAACTAGTTCAAGTCAAGGATGAAAGAACAAGAATTTAACATAAAAGCAAGACTTTCAGAAAAATCTTACTGCAGTGACATTTATCAGCCTTATGGATGTAGAAAACCAATCCTTATAACATAAAATTCAGCCAATGAAAATCACCTCAAACTAGCCCCAAAAATGTGCCTAGGTTAGTAGTTTCTTAGGGAAAAGTTATAGCTAATTTCTAGTGTTAGTTTAGGAGTTATTTAGGTTTAGAGGGTTAGATTTATGCAGACCTAATGACTGTATGTTATTTTTGTTACAAAAACAAGTTTTAGTGGGTGAAAGAGGAAGCCTCAATGAGGAAAGATAGCCTAGGGATCAAGGAACAATATCCAAGTGAGAGAACTTCAAAACTTCAACTTTTCACGTATACCAATGCAATGTTTTATTTCTCCAATGCAATGACTAGTGCCTTTGATTAATGGGTTAATGGGGTCAAAAATAAAGAGCTAGAGATACTATCTCCTTGGGGGTATAAATCCTCATATTCCCCAAGGAAATTAACCTAGCTAGGGTTTAAACTAAAGGGTGTATATCCTTATACTTCCTAAGAAAACCCTTGCAAACGATATTTCTATGCTTAAAATTGTGGTGGAACTAAAGTATGGGTGTATGCACTTATACTCCCTACACAACCTTAGAAAAATAAACCTTGATCTTGAATTACAAATGATAGCAACAAGTAAAATGTCTTACCAATCCAAATAGCAACAAGATAAACCATAACATGCCAAGATAAACCACCACAAATAGCTAGAAAAGACCTCCAAGAGATAGTGCATCATCATCATCAAGTCCATAACCAAAGAAGGCACCACACCATAGCATAAGAGAACAAAAAGCTTCAAGGTAGCAAAAATTTCAGTCCTTAGCTCTTCACAATGGGAGAGTTATGATTCAAAATGAGATTTCATGATCTCTATTCATATAAAATGTCTATCACATTGTTTGTCCACTTAGAAAGGGTAAAACATAAGATAAGGGGTCCACAACCCTTATCTTACCCCTTGCAACAAAACAATATTAAACAATTCATCTTAAAATTCACTTTTACACAAAAAAACCCCTAGAACAAGGTGACATCACAACCTCTTTAGAGGATGTTTTGGCACTTTGAAGAAGTCATTGGGGTAGTAGATGCATGGATAGGCCTCCAAAGGCCACTTGTCACTCATCCAAGTCCTCTCTTGATGGTATTCAAGTCTCCTTCCTTCAAAATGTGCCACATGTCATCGAACAACACCTTCACCACCAAACCCTATCCCTCTAGGTGACATCAAGCCTCCATAAGTGACATTTTTCCTTTCCTAGGAAAAACATTTGGCATGTGAGGGATAGGTCATGCCTTCCACGTTGTCTTCTAGGCCTCTAAAGGAAAGTCATCATGATTCGACATGTGGGCCCTTAGCATCCAACCTGTGGGATTCTTGCCCCATGGAAGCCTAAGCTAGGCTAATTCTTTCAAAAATAGCCACCAAGCAAGGTACTGCAAAACAAAAGGGTATGCCCTCCAAAGATATCAAGTCAAATATATCATGACAAGTATAAAACACATCTAATAAGCAAGGCACCTAAACATGTGCATCAAAACTACCTCATCAAATTAAACAAATGCTCAAAACCTTATAAAATTGACCAAGTTTAAGTATGGGAGGGGTGTCATAGGAGTCCTATTGGGTAAACCAAATCCCTCAAGTAGGGAATGCTCCCAAGGATGACCTTTCAAGTTCATGTAATGGATGATGAGGTGGAAGGGGTTTAGGCTTCATAGGTCATTGAGTTTCATGACATAAAAGGGCTCATATTATCTCATTCATGGGTGCCTTTGTAGAGGGTGTGTGGCACCTTTGTTTGCAATGCATTTTTTCCAAGCCCATCTTCTTTCCATTCTTTTTTTTTTCATGTTTTAAGGAACGAGTTGAAGGCCACTGCTTGGTGTGGTGTCCAGATAATGAAAATTTCACTCACAAATGCCTTGCGGAAATGAGAAGGATGGCTTGTGATGATACCCCCTTTCTCTCAATTGTGTAACTAAGAGCCACTAACCTGGCTTGGTGACCATATGATGGTAATGTCATACCGCTAAATACCCATAATCATGATAGGATGACTCCTAATGAGACCTCCTATCCTCCAACTTATCCCTTAAGCATTCATTATCATTTATTCTTGTAGGTCTCCCTTTTCTTATAGAGAAGCATTTCATTGCTTTTATCAGGGGATCCTTGGGCGAAGAATCTGGAAGGTTGATATATAGGCTTTCATATTTATATTCAACATCAATCCCTCTAGGCCTTCAACACCTTCCTCACATGAAATGAGGTACATTCCCTTCTCAGGTCACTAAAGTCAAAGGACCTAGAAGAGGACAATATGATGGGAGTGTAATGAGCGGAAATTGGTAAGTATGGTCGGGAATGGTATGATAACCCCTTAAGGGACCCTCAATCACAAACCTTTCCCAATGGTTGGCCACTTACTAGGAAATATATGACACTCACCAAGGTGAAACGAGGTCAAAGACATAATGTCCAAGCAGGTGTTCTATACTCAAAAGAAGCTTAAATACAACATGTTCAAATGCCTTAAATATTAAGGTGATTACCTGCCACAATACTTGACTTGTACCACATGGAGCAAGACCCTTCTGCCTTCCAGAAGCTAGCTAGTGTGGTGGATGCACTAACAATGGATAAAATGTGGTGAAAGAGCGGGATTCTATATGTGCAAGTGGACATTGTTGGTCATGTAGTCTCTCGACACTCCATATTTGAGGGCCTTGAGACATGATCTCCCTAGTTATCCCACAAAATGGGGATAAAACAAAATAGGCAAAGACATGGGGAGGAAAAAAAAGAGTAGGGTTTATCTTCTTCTATTTTGGATATATTGAGGCCTCCATCCCCGAGAGGCTTGCAAAATCAAGGGCTATTAGCTCATTTTCTATATTCGTTTTTCCAATATATTGGTATTGGTGTAGGGGTAGGCCTCCCTCCCCAGGAGGATTGCACGATGGGCTATTATCTCAATGGTAGAGTGTTCCCCTGATAATCATGTCATTGTGCCTGAGCTTTGGAGGCTCTTATTCACATGGATAGTTCAACATGCTCATCATCTCTTGACCTAGAGATGTGGAACATCCAAGGCACATTAGCATGATGTACTCCTCCTATTTGTTCGAACCGGGGTTTGGAACTGAACTTATCCTCAAGGGGATAGTTGGGGGGATTTAGGTGAGATCGAATGAAGATCAAACTTTCTATTCATTTGTGGATCTGGGTGGTCCAGGATGGGATCACTCTTGTCACATGAAACTAGATTCAACCTAGAAGAAGGGTCTATGTAACATGATTTCAAGACTTAGAACTCTTTTAGTAGAGGCATAGGCAGATGAAACAAAGGGAGAAATCAATTAGGAAGAGGCAGAGGTAATCATAATTCATAATACAAACAAACAAAAGATCAATCAAGATTGTCAAAATAGCATAAGGAATCAAAAAATCAAAGAGAAAGACGGAGAAAATGGTCAGACAAGTCCAAAATTCATTGTTACTATGGTAGAAAGTATAGCCACTATGAGAGTGAATGTAGAAAGAAGCATTCAAATCAGAACAAAGGTAGAGAAAATGTCTCCAAAAATGAAGGAGAATCATCTAAAGCAATGCTTCTTTCATGCCATACATCTGAAGAGGGTCACTCCAAGGACCTTTGGTTGTTGGATAGTGGCTACAACAATCACATGACATGTAACAAATATTAGATTTCTTGCATGGATACTATTATTAAATCTGAGATAACACTTGGTGATGATTCTCAAGTAAAATCCTTAGGAAAAGACATTGTATCTGTTTTAACCAAACAACCTTAGAAGAAAGACATACATGATGTCTACTATGTACCAAACCCGGAACAAAATTTGATAAGTGTAGGAAAATTGATGGAGCATGGATATGATGTCTTATTCAAGGCTCAACATGCTTAATTTTGGATAAATCATCCAGTAAGAAACTAATTGCAAACATACAAATGACTAAGAATGGGATGTTTCCCCTAAATTTAAGAACTGCCAATTTGTCCCAGTCATATGCCCAAAATATCTCAAACACAGATGAGACTCTCTTATGGCATGCTAGGTTTGGTCACCTTCCTTTTAAAAGTCTAAGTCTACTTCAAAAACATGCAATAGTCAAAGGTCTTCCTGTTTTGAATGAAAAGAAAGTCAATGTAAAAGTTGTATAGTTGGAAAGCATAAAAGATACAACTTCCCAATAACCTCCCATAGAGAAAAAAATTAGAACTGGTTCACACAAAACTCTGTGGATCAATGCAAACTCAATCAATTGGTGGCAATTTTTCTTTTTTGACCTGTATTGATGATTTTAGTAGGAGAATTTGGATTTATTTTCTTAAAATAAGTATGACACCTTTTCAAAGAATTCAAAGATGAAGCATAAAAATAGAGTGGAAAGTATGTGAAAGTACTCATGCCAGATGGGGGAGGAGAATACAACTCTAAAGACTTTGCAGAATTTTGTAGACAACAAGGAATCATAATGCATAATCCAACCAGATATACTCCACAAAAGAATGGAGTGGCTAAAAGAAAGAAACATACCATCATGAACATGGCTAGAAGTATTCTTAGAGCAAAAAATTTGTCCAATGACTATTAGGCTGAAGCGATTTCCTGTTCAATATACATTCTGAATAGATCTCAAATGACTAGTGTTAAGGATAAAGTACCTTGAGACATGGACTGTATCTAAACTAAATGTTTCTCACTTCATAATTTTTGGCTGTATTACTTTTGCACATATCCCTGAAGAGATGAGAAAGAAGCTTGATAACAGGCATAAAAAATGCATCTTCATAGGATATAATGAACAATCAAAATCTTACAGACTATACAATCCAGTCACCAAGAAATTTCTGGTGAGAAGGGATGCCAAATTCTTAGAGAACAAATCATGGAGTGAGCAATAAAATGAGACATTGGACAACCAAAATCCACTGCTACAAATTTATGACAAAATAGAATATTCATAACAACAAGCCCATCAACCAAGACTGCCAATATTACAAGTATAAAGACAACCAATTTTTTTGGAAATAGTTCTTCTTCCCACAGTGAATCGTCCTCTTCAACAAAAAATTAGAGAACAAGAAGCATAGGAGAAACATGGGGGATTCACCCTGTTGACCAATATCTTATCACGTTCATTCATAAATGGGTTTTTTTAATTGTGAAAAATAAGGTCAATATATTGTAAGTATTCAGGGGGGTGGGGGATGTGGGGTATCAAGAGGTTTATAGGTATTGTGGGGTATAAAAAGGAGTATCTAGTTAAAATTGGGGTTTCTTTTATTGGAAATATGTATTGGGAGGGAGATTCAACAAAAGGATATTGGGAGGTATTTATCAATATCTAGTGAAATTAAGGGTAGGCTTTAATATCCCACAAATGTAGGCACTATGTCACATGTTCACTGAGTGAAGACCCCGTGAAGAGAAATTTATCAGTAGAACAATGACTTTGAAGAGCAAGGTCATTTTTCCTTTCTATCCTGTCAACCAACCTTCTTTGAAGAAGTAGTGAAAGGGGAACATTGGATAGAAGCCATGATTGAATAAATTGAAGCCATAAAAATGAACAAGACTTTGGATCTTGTTGAACTACCAACAAACAAAACCAACATAGGTGTCAAGTGGGTATACAAAATAAAACTCAATGAAAAATGAAAGATAGAGAAGAATAAGGAAAGACTGGTTCCCAAAGGTTTCTCTTAGTAACCTCATATAGACTATGGTGAAACCTTTGCTCCTGTAGCAAGGTTAGATACTATAAGAGCCATTTTAGCTACTACAACTAAAAAAAATGACAGAGTGTTCTAGTTATATGTTAAGTTATCCTTCTTGAATGGAATTATGTAAGAAGAAGTGTATGTGTATCAACCACCTGATTTTGAAGTCAAAGGAGAAGAGGACAAAAATCAAAAGTTGAAGAAAGTTGTGTATGGATTGAAGCACGCTCCAAGAGCTTGGTACAATTGAATTTACTCTTACATGATCAATAATGGATTCAATAGGAACAATAATGATCCAATGTTGTATACAAGATCAGATCATGAAGGAAAAATTCTCATTGTTTTCTTTTATGTTGATGATATGATTTATACAGACAATATAATGTTAGAAAAATTTAAAGCTGCCATGAAAACAAAGTTTGAGATCACTGATCTTGGACTCATGAAATATTTTTTGGGAATTGAAGTTGAACAATCTGCAAATGGTATTTTTTTCCTGTCAGCAAAAGTATGCTACAAATATTTTGAAAAGGTTTAGAATGGATAAATGCAAGCCAATTGGAACTCCTATTGCACTAGGAACTAAATTGAGCAAACAAGACGAAGACTCATCCATAGATTCAAATTTTTATAAGAGACTAATAGGTAGTCTCATGTAACTTATTGCAACTAGACTTGATACAATGTTTGTAACAAACTTTGTTTCTAGATTTATAGAATCCCCCAAGGATTCTCACCGGAAAGTTGGAAAAACAATACTTAGGTATGTTGCAGGGACACTTAACTATGGTTTGTGGTACACAACTTTTAAAGATTACTCACTTGAAGGGTACACAAACAATGATTTTGTAGGTACATTGGTGATAGGAAAAAAACATCTGGTTATGCTTTTCATTTGGGTACCAATCTGATTTCACGGACATCAAAGAAACAACTCATAGTTGCAATATCTTCAACAAAGGTAGAGTATGTTGCTGCAACTTCAACAACATGCCAAATTGTATGGATGAGAAGACTTTTAAATGATTTGGCACATATGGAAAATGAGCCAACTCCTATTTTCTGTGATAACAACTCAACCATTGCATTGTCAAAGAATCACCTGTTTCATAAGAAAAGCATGCACAAGATGATAAATTTCTCTTCAATTAGACATTTTTACAAAACCTTTACTAAAAATGCTTTTGAATTTCAAAGACAACACATGGACATTTTAAACGTCGATAAATGTAACAACTGAGATTAAAGGGGAGTGTTATAGTTAATCTCACACTTATTAAGCTCCTTGTTTTCTTGTGTGCTAGCTCACTAAGTTAAGTTCAATTAGACTTTAGTAAGCTTTGACTTTAGCTATTGTTATTAATTTCATTGTAATCTATTTGAATAGTAAAAAACAAGTGAAACCCTATGAGTTTTTCCAAATTCTATTTTATATTTATTATTTTTTCTCTACCTTTATCTATCTATCTATCTATCTATCTATATATAAAATTAACACTACCTTAAATAGTAAAAATAGTAAAAATAAAATTGACTAATACTCATAATAAAAAGGATAACCCATAATTAAAAAAATAACCAGAGTACCAAATATTCAAAACCTATTTCTTTTGTTTTTAAAAATGCACCAACCATCACCTCATCCTACATTATACAATGTAGTTGATACATATAAAGAAAACTATTTCATTGTTGTTCATATATTTATATGAGATCCACCTACCAAACCATTTCTCAAATTTTCTGGCCATTAATGCACAACGTTCCAACAACATCTCTCTATTGGTCACATAATAAGTTGATGCGTATAAACCTTCCCTCAAAAAATATTTGTCGCTTTTCAAAGTTAGAAAATTCAAACATGTCAAAATCGTTAAAAAGTTCATACTTATAAATTTAAAAATGTTATTCCAGACAAATTTATAGCGCTTAGAACTTACAAATTTCACACCAAAAAATAAATTTCTTGGAATTTTTTAATGGATGAATGGTTTTCAGAATTCAGTTTAAAATGAAATATATATATATATATATATTTTGCTATTTTTTAAAACATATTTATCTTAAATGAAAAATTATTAGATTAACAGATTTAATGATTATTTCTATATAATTTTTTAGAAGAAAAATAAACATTTACACAACCAAGAAGCATTCTGTAAGTTCAAACTAAAAATATCTTTTTTCAGAATGGAATGTGGAATGATGATACTTTGCTTTGACACTTGTGTGATCTTAATTTTAGGTTACAATACTAATTTAACTTCGATTCAAGGTTGGTTTGAATTATGCTTTGTGAATCAAAACATTTGTTGTGTGGCAAAGGAAAACTCTCCAGCATTTGTGTTTACATCTGTGGAAGTAGGGTGCTGCTCTGGAGTCTCTTTGCTCCCCAAGGTCTCACCAATCAAAACAGTTTTAGTAGGCTCGAGAGGATATGAAAATGCTGCAGCGATTTCCACATTTGATGTCTTTACACGTTTTGAAATGGAATGTTGTTTTCTCATTTCTGTGTACACTACGGCATTTGCTGCTGCATGTTCTGAGTGGTCATATCTTCCAGAGATATTTGGAGTTTCAATGTCACTCATGCTATTATACTTGTGCATTAAGTGCGATGGAGAAGATCCAGGGCTTGGAGTTGCTACTGCATGTTCTGACTGGTCATATAGTGGAGAGATATTTAGAATTTGAATGTCTCCCATATTATTGTACTTGTGCATTGAATGCAATGGAGAAGATCCACGGCCTGGAGATGATGTTTCAATCGTTCCCATACTATTGTACTTGTGCAACAAGTGCAATGGAGAAGATCCACGGCTTGGAGTTGTTTCCCCACTTCTAACTCCCGTTCTGCTGGAAAATCCAGATTCTGATCTTTCGTTTCTTTTGCTAGATTTTTTAGCTGTTTGATGCCATCTCCTCAGAGCATGAACTATATGGTCTTCAAATATAGCAGGCTTCATATGAGAACCCATCTGCATGATACATTTCACAGATTTCACAGTTTTGAGAGAACAATCATAATAAAACGTTGAACATTTCAGAAAACTCCACACACAATTTTAATCCAAAAGTTCTCTACACATCCTCTATACTTATTTTTACACATCCTCTATACTTATTTTAACAACAGGAAAATTGTTTAAACAATCAAACAAAAGAACCACATTGTAATAAATGTTTTCGTCATTGAAAGAAAACTTGGCTAACAATATAATGCTCATATTGGTCATTGCCGGAGAACGCTTTTAGGTTTACCTGAAGCTGGTAGTTCTGTTGTTTTTTCTTTATATTCACTTTTGAAATACCCAACCAAATTTTGTTTTTTTTACACAAGAATGGAAAGGCTTACCTGTGTCACGAGTGCATAAAGGGGAAGCGTGACATAACTACACATAAACTGCACAGCAATCCTGTACATAGGCACAAACTATTCAATG
>JASDQU010587557.1:28370-48438 GCA_032191745.1 Picea mariana | reverse complement strand
TCTCTCTCACTCTCTCTCCCCTTTTTTCAACATATCCATTTCTCTCCCATTGGTAGCCCCCTCTATGCCTAGGAAGTTTCCTCCACTTGGGCCCCAACTCCATCTAAACCTAGGCCCCCACCTATACCTAACCCTTAACCCACTCCACACCCAATTCCTAAATTCCGTATTCCCATACCTCTTGTTGAGAGCCCCACAACCCCTACACCTCCATCCTACTGCTCTAATCACTACTCTATGCCTCAAATCACTTTTAATCCTAATCCCCTAGGTCCTCATTGTCCCTAAGCCCCTCTACACATTTATTTATAAAGTTATATGGGACATATAATAAAAAAAATTATTCGTTGCATTAATAGTGTGCACATGCTCTTTTGAGAAGAAAGAAATGATGCCAGGCATTGTTCTTGCCTCATATCCCTATCCAACACGAGCATGCAAATGTTCTAGGATCATGTGTCTGATATTGCTAGACATGGATATGAGGCAGGTATAATGCTCATCCTCTTTCTCTCCAAAAAATGTGACACCATCTCGACATATGCATGCATAAACGACAACAACAACAACAAACAAGTTTTTTGTTTTTTAGTGTCATTGGAAAGCAAACTTTTTTCTTATTGTGTAACTGGTATGAAAATTTGTGTAATTGGAAGACAATTATCAGTGGAAAGCAAAATTTTGTCTTGATATGTATTTGGAAGGAAAATTAGTTCTTGTTGTATAATTGGAAGGCACATTTGGTCTTTTGGTGTACTTCGAAGACATTTCTTGTCTTGTTGTATAATTGGAATACATTCGTGTCATGTTGCATAATTGCAAGGCAAGTTTTGGAAGTCATTTTTGGTCTTTTGGTGTACTTGGAAGGCTTTTCTTATCTTGATGTATAATTGGAAGGCAATTATTGTCTTGTTGTATAATTAGAAGACAATTTTGGTCTTTTGGTGTACTTGGAAGACATTTATTTTCTTGTTGTATAATTGGAAGGCATTTCTTGTCTTGTTGCATAATTGGAAGGAAATTTTTTGAAGGCAATTTTGTTCTTTTGGTGTACCTGGAAGGATTTTCTTGTCTTGTTGTATAATTGGAAGGAATTTTTGGTCTTGTGGTATAATTGGAAGGCATTTTTGGTCTTTTGGTGTACTTGGAAGTCATTTCTTGTCTTGTTGTATAATTGGAAGACATTTATTTTCTTGTTGCATATTTGGAAGGCAAGTTTTGGTATTTTCATGTACTTGGAAGGATTTTCTTGTCTTGTTGTATAATTGAAGGCATTTCTTGTCTTGTCTTATAATTGGAAGGCAATTTTGGTCTTTTGGTGTACTTAGAAGGCATTTCTTGTCTTGTTGTATAATTGGAAGGAAAATTTTGGTATTTTGGTGTACTTGGAAGTCAATTGTTCTCTTTAAACAAGGGAAACCTACGCAATTGAGGTAGAAAGTCTTTGAGGAAACAAAACCCCATTGAAAATATAATTGAAGAAATAAAAAAGGCAAGGTTAGGTATGAAAAAATGCAAGCTTTCAGCAAGGGGCAATCCAAATTGTACCACAATATATGTCATTGTTGTTTCTCTTCCATTATCACAAGAAAAGCATATGATTTTAGTAGAGGCCAATCTATTTCATACTTTTAGTGAACCTCTAATGAATATTTCATCAAGACAATTTGTCGTCGATCACTGGATGATGACATATTTGCTTGGACCTGATTATACAATGGATGAAATTAGAGAGGTAATTGGTGCACAACCTTTTGTTAAATAAGTTTTTGTATTGCAAGCTCTTGTTGTACATTCAGATAGTCGAATGTTCCAAAAAATAGTCATGGGCATGTCCACTCTCCTCCCAAAATTGACTCGTAAGTGATTGAAGGGGAAAGAATTGCTACGGTTTGTAATACCCTTGTTTCCCCCAGTTTGTAAATATAACTACAAATGTCCAAGAGACTATGGTAGACTAAATACGTGTGAATGTTTGATTTTATGAACCTTTGTAAAAAAGGGTCAATGTATGAATTTTCTGTTATTAATAGAAAATGGATATATGTTGCACAACTGCTGAAAGGGGGGGATTTTTCCAAGATAGACCATGGATGATATGAGAGAGATGGTGAGGGAAACCAATAATGGTTGAGATGAACCTCACCAAACTAGTACTTACTTAATGTAATTGCTGAATAGTCCTCTCACCCAGAAATGAATTTCTAGTCAGGATGGTAGTTGGAAGGCCTCCTCAAGAGTTAACGAGGAGATGGGGTAGGGTACCCATCTATAAGGCTTCTAGGCCTGACCACGAGTTGGGGATTCATACCCATGAAACCTTGTTGAGGAAGGAAAGAAAGGAAGTAATTCGGGGACAGAGGCAATTCTACAAGGAAGCATAAGAGAGAAAATAATCTCGAGAAGAGAGGAGAACGTTGTTCGACTCTGAAGTTGAGAGGAAAAATGAGAAGTAAAATCATTTTGGCTATAAGAGGCCATGTGCAGGGTTTCGATACAAGCTGATAAACAAGGATGAAGAGTGACTTTGGAAGTGCTCATGCAAACCTCCTTGCTTAGTCCAGATAAAAATGGTTGTTGAGATACCGTGGGAGGAGGAGAGTAGCCTCCATCCCTGGATATCATTCAGAAAGGAGAAAGAATATCTCTTAGAAAATCATGGTATAGCTCGAGGGTGGCCAATGATAAATCCATTAGGAATGGTTGTGCCTATGGTTGGGTGGAAACACACACCCATTTCAGCATTCACTTCACGTTTTCCAGTTCTGATAAGTATTTTCATACTTTGTGTAATGCATTGGATGCGATGGTTGAATGCCTGTGTTTATGGTTAAGTTTTATAGTGTTTGAATAGTTATTAGAAATGCTCATTTTGTTTCTATAAACTGTTATATTTACATGGCCTTTGATTTAACTCATTATATCCAATAGAGAGTTATGGGATGTGAGTCCGCAGGAGAGTCATGGTAGGATTAACTGAAACATATAAGTCCTTCCAACCTTTAAGTTTACCTTAGTGGGAATGTCAAGTTCAACTATGTGGGAGAAGGGCGCTACCTTCATACCTTTCACCCATGTGACTGAGGGATCATACCCATGGCCTTAATTAAGTCTCGGCTAAGAGCTGAGTGTATCCCCTGAACCTCGATATGATTCCATATGACCCCGGGTCGTAAACCCCTCACTAAGCCTAAAAGGAGTGAAGCTACTTTGGCTTCGGGACTTCGGGACTTATTACTTCCCAATCCTAAAAAAAAGAGGAATGTCAGAGTTGTGAATTGATGAGGGCCATGGATCTGGGAATCCAGTGGATATCTATCTCAACCATTAGATCAAACTTAGCGAAGGGGTAGTGCTAAGTACTTCGAAAAAGTTCCACTCCGGGAGAATAGGGGCGGTCTAGTGCCGAAAATATCAAATGTCATAGTTGTGAAGTTAATCTAGATCATTGAGAATAAAGGGACGTGTGTCCATAGATCAACGAATATACAAAAGTTCATGTATTCGGCGGTATCATTGTGTAGACATAAGGATGTGCGAGTTTCCTCAAAGCTCTGCAAACTAGAGTAAATCTTGGCCGTGAATGCTAGGTGCACGTGGTGATAGATCGGGCATGGTTTGGAGATTTAGAGCTACGAAGAGGAAGTTGGAAGATATACGTAGAACCCTCGAATGCTGAATTTACAAAGTGACGTAGATCGTGGATCCTCAGATCCTTCATGTTCCTTTTGAACCATCAATATAAGGACTCTGTTGAGAACCCCTCTTAACTACCCAACCAGTTGAGACGTGTCATGGAGCGACGCGTGGCCCCTCATGTCCCCTGTCAGATGTCATTCGTTGGACTCGAGTCGTTTGATGAGAGGCTATGTGGCAGGAGATCCAATAGTTTGGAGACTTGGAACTCCAAAGGAACTTGGCAAAGAGTCTTCAAAATATGAAGACTCGAAAAGTCACAAATGACAAAGTAAATTTCAACCGTTGACAGGTAGAGGAAACATGGTGCTAGATTCGACAGTCCAGAGACTTGGCACTCCAAGGGATTCACGATGTGAGGATTTGATACACTCCAAAGAACAGAGTTGCGAAGCAATGCGAGTTGTGGATCTATGGATCTACGTAGATAGACCTTGACCGTGAGATTTGAAAAAAGTTATAAGGTTGTATGTCTGGGTTGACGTGGATAACTAACGTCATTCAGGGTGACATGGACCCACAACTAAGGTGCCATGTGTCATTGGGATATGGAATATTTACAAACCCCTTATTGCTATTAGAACATGACACATGTCATCCCTATCTCTCGCCGCGTGTCAGCCTCTGGCTTGTGCCCGCTTGACCAACATGGTTGGTGATGCGACTGGGACTCTGGGAGTCCAGGACTTCGGGAGTTTGGAAGTCTTGGGGTGTAGTATCATAGAGGGATGTTCGATGTAGAACGCCAAATGTTGAACACTGACATTCGACATAGAACTTCGAACACCGATGTCCAACGTAGAACATTGAAGGCCGACGTTCAACATAGAATGTCAAATGTTGACGTCCAATGTATAACATCGAATGTCGAATGTCGAATGTTCAAACACCAAATGTAGAACGTTGAACGTCAAATGTTGAACGTTCAAATGCCAAATGTCAAATGTCGGATGCCGAATGCCGATCACCGAATGACCGAGGCCATGTGGAGATATTTTGGGGTTTCAAGGAGTACGTGTGCGTTAAGGAAAAAGGGGCATTCAACATTGAACATGGACCTCCATGTGGTCCCCAACTGGTAATGCCAAAACAACATCAGGCGGTTGCATCTTGCAAAAAAAAGGTCATATTAGAGTTGGTAATAGTCGTTAGAAAGATACGGTCGAGTAGAAGAGGATGAAGACCTCGAAGATATGATTTGAGATGATTAGAGAAAGCAAAAATTTGATGCCCCATCCCTAGAAAGGGTATTTATGGGTCGGGTGTGTTACAAATTAGTATCAGAGCATGGAAACAACACTTGGTCTGCTTGGGCTCATGCACGAGTCACATGAAAATATTATTAGAGAGCTTTATGGAGTAACAACCTACCTTACCCCCCTTATATAAGAAACTTGTCCGAACCTCTACTGAAGAGAGGAACATAAACTTCTACTTTTGATAGATGTTTTGGAAATATGCACTATATGTTGTTAATTTTTACAATTAGATAAGATAACCTCACTTTGCAATAATATGTGTTATTCATGAATTGTTAGATTAGTAGCTAACAATTTTGTTTTTATCGGCACTCAAGCGTTCAGTGAATAGCGGGAAAACTACAACGTAAGGGATGGTGACACACCATGAGTTGGGGGAGAGATCCCACAATAGAGAGGAAGAATATGATGAAAGGAGGGTGGTGGAAACCCTTCCATATTTGGTCGAAACTATAAGAAGCTGATGGTATCAAGCACCCCCTGCCTCAGCAGGGACTGCACGACCTCCTAGTCTAAGGATCATTCTTTAATGCCTTCAAGCTGGATTGACTCTTTTTATTCCTTGCTGGAATCTCAAATATTCGATCCACAGGTCCAGTAACTCTCCCCATGGCCTCTATATATGTCCACAGATCTTTTCCCCGTCTCCCGATCATCGAAATACCGAAACGCCAAAATGGCGCTCATAGTAATTAGCCCCCTGGGCTAGATCTTAGTCCATGTGACCAATTCCCATATGATCGTAGTCCCTTTTTTGAAACTTTGGGGTTCCCAACACCGAAATTCCCTTGTTCCTTGCCTTTGGGATTCCCGAAATCTCGAACCTCGAATCTTTGAAACGCCACTCCCGGTTTTCTCCTCCAAGGATTTATTTTCCCGGGCTTTTCGCGTTTCGCGACTTCGGAGTTTCAATTTCCGAAGTGCTCGGCTCTCTGTAGTGGAACCCCCAAACTGCCGAATTCCGAAATTTCGATACCTAGTGTGACCACAGCCTCACTCTCCTTTATGTCGTATTTCACAACTTCGAGACTTTCATTGTCAAGTTCCCGAATCTGTGCCCTCGGGACTTCCGAAATCCCGATCCCCGGTATGCCGAAATCTGATCCTGTCTCGTGACCTGGCAATAATCTTCCGGTAGTCGTAATACCAAAATAGTCCTTTTCGGGGATTTCCCTGAAACCTCAACTGTATGCACTTTTCAGGACTTCAGGATTCGTGATTTCTCGAATCCTCCGCGACCAATTCTTGGTCATTCAACTTTTCGATATCCAAAATACTCATATCCTCGCTGTGCTGCCATGTGTCCTCCCCGTTCTTTCAGAGTTTTTGGGGTTTCGCGTTTCGAAACTTCGCGACCCCTACAACACTTATCCTCTGTTCTCTCGAATCCCCGGTATCCGAAATCTCGGTGGACTCCCCAATCTCCTCCACAGATGGATGGTCCAGATCGTTTTCTGGACTTCGCCAGTAACAAAGCCGAAAGACTCCTCTGTGTTTAGCTCTCTAATGTGTGAATCCCCAAAATGTGAGGATCTCGCGACACGTGTCCTTTGAATGGACGACTCAGATAACTTCGGGGCTTCGGGACTTGTGAGTCCTAATCTCCGGTCCTTCATCCTCTGAACCTCTAAATTCCCGAAGTCCAAAATCTCGATACCTCTACCCTGTCGAGACTTTTCAGATTCTTTTCTCTGTGCGTGAGGATTTAAACCTCATGCAACTTTCCACATATTCGATGGCTATCGGTTCATGTACCTAGATCTGACGGCTTAGACCTATTCTTTCACTGCGCCCTACACGAATCCACGGTCCAGATCTTCTCAGATGATCTGACAGTAGCTGTGCTCCTCCTGTTGAGCATGCGCTTTCTTCCCGAACTTTGGAAGATTTCCCAAATTCCAAAAGGCTTCGACCTTTTCTTTTCCTCTGCGAGCTCTACACCATTGAGTCTCTCCTGCGTTCTCAAAGATGTTGTTCCTCCTGAGCTTTTGGGATTCTAAACTCTCCAAAGAGTTCCTTAGTCTCTGTGACTTCTACAACTATGGCTCTATGCATGAAATCACTACTCCTCCTGAGCTTCTCTCCTTGAATCCTCAAAGGATTCTTCGACTTCTGTACTCCTTGCAGAGTCTTTGCAAGCCCGAAGGTGCTATCTCTTTTGAGCTTTTCCTGTAGCTTCGACCTCTAAGGGATTAACCCTTTTTCCTTCTCCCTCAGATGGAGAATCTGATGCCCTTCTGGCACTCTCTTGATCAAGCAACTTTTTGCTGAGTCTGCAGGGTGTTCAACAACCCTGTGAAGATCCTTCCTTGGACTCTTCTTCTATCTCTGAACTTAGAGAGTTCTGTCTGTGCACTCTGGCACCTACTCAATGCCTTCCTAGCAGAGTGTCTAGAATCCTCAGTGATTTTGTTTCTCTATGAACTCATAGTAGAGTTCCTCCTTAGCACTTTGTGCCTATGCTCAATGCCCTCCTGGAAGAGCTCTATAGAACCCTCAATAGTTCTATTTTACTCCTGAACTCAACAAAATTCCTTTGTGCACTTTATGCACCTACTCAATGCCCTCTTGGCAGAGCTCTACAGAACTCCTCAGAGATTTTTTCTTCTACTGTGTCCTCCTCTGCACAGTCTCACCTCCAAGGTATTCAACAACCTTGAGATCTTCCTTTGAGTCATTTTTTTTAGTTGGTGTGCCCTCCTAGCACGTCTTTGTCCAAATTTTGTAGAATTGGAAGTGCTCTCTAAGCACTGACTATCAGAATCTTCATTGTTCTATCACACCCTCTTGGCATGAAGCCTCAAAGATCCCCAAACTAGAAATCAAAGAACCCGTAGATAGCGGAACCTATCTATCCCTTCCAGTGCATACCTAATCATACACCTATAGCATATAAAGAACACATAAAGACATTCATCATAAACACATAAACACACAAAATCTCAATCGAGGAAATTTTCCCATATATTAATATGAAAAATGCCTGTACAAAGGTGTTCTTGAGCTTAGGCTTTCACAGAGTCTCCATTCTTCCTCTCTGCTCTAGTCTACTCTTGCTATCTTCCACTCACTTTTGAAATAATATCCAAGATATTTTACATGAGGGGGCTCTTCGAGCTCTTCCCTCCAAGCTACCTACCCTATTCAATTACATTGAATTCATAATTAAATGGTTGTCTAGTCTAGATTGGATCTAGATCTCATCCTTACAACCATTAAAGGCTATCTACATCTAAAGCCTGTGTATAGGAACGACCTTTTGGCTCTAACAACCTTACAATATTAAATGCCCTTAATTCAATATTCAAAATATGAGAGGGTTGGCTAGCTGGCACATGGCTGGCTTGGGAGAGATGCTCCTGCATCATACTCCTCTGCTGTGAAAAATTCATGAGCTCCTTCTCATGAGCTCTCCACCCTGGTTGTTGAAATCCTCCTAGATCCCAAATAACTCTTTGGAGATGTTCATTTGCTCCATTGCTCTGTTGCTTCTATTGCTCTGTTGTTGCTATTGTCTCCCTTCTGATCATCTTCCCTTCATTGGTAGCTTCTGCTAATCTGACCATCAGTTTTTTGATCTCCTCGATCACCTCATCCAGCTGCTCCAATGGGTGGATCTGTTCATGCAGTCTCCTCAATTGCATTTTCTTTCTGCAAATGGGCAAATCATCATGATCTCCCATGTCATCTTCTTCATCTCTTGTGGCCTTGACTTGCCATCCTGTTGCATATTTCATCTTTACAGTCTTCTTACTCAATTGTTGCTCAGCTTCCTCTTCATTTGATAGTGCTGCTACTGCCATTCCCTTTTCTAGTGTGTGTCCAGATTCTTCCATTTGTTATTTCACCCAAAATTCTCTTTTGTCTTTTGCTGCATACCTCAGTACTACAGTGTTCATCACCTATTCAGCTCCCTGGCTGAAATCTCTAAGAAATTCCTCAGAATGCTCTTCTGCCAACATCTGCTGATGGCAATCACTTGCTGGCTCTGGATTGTTCAGCCAATCCTCCAGTGTTTCCAACTCCATCTCCCATGGAGTGATCAACCTATATGCCTTCTCTTTTTCCACTGTCAGCTTCAGTGCTGCAGTCTCCTCAGCTCCCTGGCTGAAACTATTGAGCCATTCCTCGGAATGCTCATTTTCCTCTTCTTAGGTAGCCTCTAACATCTACTCCACTTCTCCTTTCACAGTCGCATCTGGTTGTCCTTCTCCTATTATTTCTCCTTCATTAGCAACACAAATCCTCACCTCAACTGGGCTTCCTAGTAGGAATATCCGAATTCCTCCAACCATTAGAAGATTCCTTGGATCCTCCTCCTGGATGGTGCAAGTTTTTAACTTGTCATCATCTTCATTCACATGATATACAAAACCACATGAATCTCCACTTACCAACATCCTTTGCTGATATGAACTCACCTCCGAGTTCATGAGACTTTCACATAGCCTCATTTCAGTTCCCATGCCCACCTGGCAAATTGGGATTTTTCTGTTGCCCTCCTGGTAGTCTATGAGATCCCTAGATCCCATCTCATTGCCGACCTAGCAATATGAATTTTGGGTCCTACCCTCTTGGCAGTCTATGAGATGTTGCAGTGATCTCATTTCATTTCCCTCCTGGCAATGTGAAATTCCCCGACTGTCCTTTTGACAGTCTATGAGATCCTGCAGTGATCTCATGTCATTGCCCTCTTGGAAATTGGGAATTTATGTCCTGCCCTCTTGGCAGTCTATGAGATCCCGCAGTGATCTCATTTCATTTCCCTCCTGGCAATGTGAAATTCCCCAGCTGTCCTCTTGACAGTCTATGAGATCCCACAGTGATCTCATCTCATTGCCCTCCTGGAAATTGGGAATTTCTGTCCTGCCCTCTTGGAAGTCTATGAGATCTTCAACTGATCCCATGTCATCCTCACTACTGAGGTTTGTTCCATCCTCTGGTTCACACACCTGAACCATTTTCTCCTCTGGTCTGTTGAGGTTTTCAGCATGCCTCAACCATATTTTCAATAGCCTCTGTTGTCTTTTGGCCACCAATTCCCCGACTGGCCATTTTTCTTTAGTCCTCATGGGCCATTCATATACCCATCTCAACTTATCATTCTGTTGCATCCGTAATGCTAGCTCATCCATCCTTGTCCTGATCTCGACAAGTTCTTTATCCCTTGTAGCGTTCTCCTGCTGCTGTTGGTTCTTCTTCCCATCGCATGCATGACCTTCAGTAGCCATTCTGCCTGCTCTTGATAGATTTGTTGTCACTCAACAACCTTGAGTGTTCCCAGCATTTCCTTGTATTCCTCCTGACTATCTTTCTATACTGCTACTTACCTGCAAACAATCATTACAGAGTTTCCAACACTCTATTTTTCCTTTACCTGTCTCTGCAAGCTACCTATGATACCACAATTGACATGCATCAGAGTATCTTCTTTCCTGCTCCCTCTTCCTGAAATATACAAACAGAGTCCCGCTCTGATACCACTTGATGGTATCAATCACCCCCTACCTTAGCAGGGACTGGATGACCTCCCGGTCTAAGGATCATTCTTTAATGCCTTTGACCCGGATCGACTCTTTTGATTCCATGCTGGAATCTCAAATATTCGATCCATAGGTCTAGTAACTCTCCCCATGGCCTTTGTATATGTCCGCAGATCTTTTCCCCGAAAATAGAATTTCGGGTACCAGGACTCCTTGAGTCTTAATGTCGAGAGTCCTTGACTCCTCGATCTCCTGATCACCGAAATACTGAAACGTCGAAATGGCGCTCACAGCAATTATCCCTCTAGGCCAGATCTTATTCCATGTGACCACTTCCCATATGACTGCAGTCCCTTTTTCATAACTTCAGGGTTCCCAACACCGAAATGCCCCTGTTCCTTGCCTTTGGGATTCCCGAAATCCCGAACCTCGAATCTCTAAAATGCCACTCCTGGTTTTCTCCTCCAAGGATTTCTTTTCCCCATCTTTTCACGTTTCACAACTTCAGAGTTTCAATTGCCGAAGTGCTCAGATCTCTGTAGCGGAACCCTCGAACTACCGAATTCTGAAATTCTGATACCCAGTGTGACCGCAGCCTCACTCTTTTTTATGTCGTATTTTGCAACTTCAGGAATTTCACCGTCAAGTTCCCGAATCTGTGCCCTTGGGACTTCTGAAATCCCGATGCCTGGTATGCCAAAATCTGATCCTGTCTCATGACCCGACAATAATCTTCCGGTAGCCGAAATACAGAAATATTCCTTTTCGGAGATGTCCCTGAAACCTCAACTGTATGCACTTTTCGGGACTTAGGGATTCATGATTTCATGAATCCTCCGTGACCAATCCTTGGTCCTTCAACTTTCTGGTATCTGAAATACTGATATCCTCGCTCTGCTGCCACATGTCCTCCCTATTCTTTCAAAGTTTTCGGGGTTTCGCATTTCGAAACTTCGTGACCCCTGCGACACTTATCCTCTGTTCTCTTGAATCTTTGGTATCTAAAATCCCAGTGGACTCCCTGATCTCTTCCATGTGTCCTCCACATATGGATGGTCCAGATCGTTTTCAATACTTCGCTAGTAACGAAGAAGAAGGACTCCTCTGTGTTCAACTCTCTAATGTCCAAATCCCCAAAATGTGAGGATCTCGTGACACGTGTCCTTTGAATGGACGACTCAGATAACTTTAGGACTTCAGGACCTGTGAGTCCTAATCTCCGTTCCTTCATCCTCTGAACCTCCGAATTCCCGAAGTCTGAAATCCCGATACCTCTACCTTGTTGGGACTTTTCATATTCTCTACTCTGCGCATGAGGATTTAAACCTCATGCAACTTTCCACAGATCCAATGGCTATCGGTCCATGTACCCAGATCTGGAGGCTCAAACCTGTTCTTCCGCTGCACCCTTCCTACATTGTTTCGACACAAATCCACAGTCTAGATCTTCTTGGTTGATCTAACGACAGCTGTGCTCCTCCTATTGAGCATGCGCTTTCTTCCCAAACTTTGGAAGATTTCCCAAATTCCAAAAGGATTTGACCTTTGCTTTTCCTCTACAAGCTCTACACCATTGAGTCTTACTTGCATTCTCAAATATGTTGTCCCTCCTGATCTTTTGGGATTCTAAACTCTCCAAAGAGTTCCTTAGTCTCTGCAACTTCTGCAGCTATGGCTCTGTGCATGAAATCACTTCTCCCCCTGAGTTTCTCTCCTTGAATCCTCAAAGGATTCTTCGACTTTTGATCTCCTTGCAGAGTCTTTTCATGCTTGAATGTGCTATCTCTTATGATATTTTCCTGTAGCTTCGACCTCTAAGGGATTAACCCTTTTTCCTTCTCCCTCAGATGGAGAATCTGATGCCCTCCTGGCACTCTCTTACCCAAGCAAATTTTTGCTGAGTCTGCAGGGTCTTCAGCAACCCTGTGAAGATCCTTCCTTGGACTCTTCTTCTATGTATAAACTCAAAGAGTTCTCTTTGTGTGCTCTGGCACCTACTCAATGCCCTCCTGGCAGAGTGTCCAGAATCCTCAGTGATTTTGTTTCTCTATGAACTCAGAGTACAGTTCCTCCTCAATACTCTGTGCCTATGCTCAATGCACTCCTGGTAGAGCTCTATAGAACCCTTAGTAGTTCTATCTTCCTCCTAAACTCAATAGAATTCCTCTATGCACTTTATGCACCTACTCAATGCCCTCTTGGCAGAGCTCTACAGAACTCCTCATAGATTCTGTCTTCTACTATGTTCTCCTCTGCATAGTCTCACCTCCAAGGTATTCAACAACCTTGAAATCTTCCTCTGAGTCAATGATTTCAGTTGGTGTGCCCTCCTATCACGTCTTTGTCCAAATTATGCATAATTGGAAGTGCTCTCTAAGAACTAACTATCAGAACCCGCATTGTTCTGTCACGCCCTCTTGGCATGAAGCCTCAAAGATCCCCAAACCTGAAATCAAAGAACCCACAGATAGCGGAACATATCTGTCCCTACCAGTGCATACCTAATCATACATCTACAACATATAAAGAACACACAAATACATTCATCATAAACACATAAACACACAGAATCTCAATGCAGGAAATCTGCCCATGTATTAATATGACAAATGCTTGTACAAAGGTGTTGTTGAGCTTAGACTTTCACAGAGTCTCCGCTCTTCCTCTCTGCTCTACTCTACTCTTGCTACCTTGCACTCACTTTTGAAATAAGATCCAAGATCTTTTACATGAGGGGGCTCTTCGTGCTCTTCCCTCCAAGCTACCTACCCTATTCAATTACATTGAATTCATAATTAAATGGATGTCTAGTCTAGATTGGATCTAGATCTCAGCCTTACAACCATTAAAGGCTATCTACATCTAAAGCTTGTGTATAGGCACGACCTTTTGGCTCTAACAACCTTACAATATTAAATTCCCTTAATTCAATATTCAAAATATGAGAGGGTTAACTGGCTGGCGCATGGCTGGCTTGGGAGCGATGCTCATGCATCAGAAGCCTCATGGAAGAATTTCATAGTTTAGAGGATGACAATGAAAGGTTGATAAAGGAGCAGGAGAAATAGACTGAAATTAATGTAGTCCTACTGTAAATACTATCAGATATACAAAGGCAACTGCAACATGGTCCAGCTGCTGGTCATGTGGACCGACATCATACAAAGAAAAATCCAAGTCCACTTGAGACACAAAATCATGGTCCAGAAAGTAGACATATAGGAGGATAACCTCAAGGAAGGCTCAACATGGAGCCAAGAGATACTCACCAGAATGTTCCTCTGAGGGCACTAACAACTCCAAGGAATCTTCTAGTGGAAAAACTTGTTCCCATTCTCAGACAAGAGGAAATAAGAGGAAACATTACAAGAGTCATGACCCTGAAGAGTTCAATAAAGAAAAATCGCCCACCTTCGATGGAGAAATTAAGAAGGGGGAAGAAGCAGAAGTTTGGCTACTCGGCTTGAAGAAGTACTTCAGAGTCCATGACTAATCTAAAAACTTAAAAGCTTGGATAGCCATTTTCAACCTGAATGAGAAAGCTTCCATTTGGTGGGAGGAACTTAGGAATGTGAAAGGAATCTATGAGAAGGACTTGTAATGGAAACAATTTGAGAAATACTTCAAGAAGAAGTATCTGTCGAAAAAGTACATTGATGGGAAGACCAAGGAGTTCTATGAACTCAAGCTGGGAGAAGTCACCATAGATTAATATATCAACAAATTTATCGAGTTGATGGGGTATGTGCTCTACATAAAGGATGAAAAAGTAAATAGGCAATGATTTATTAGTGGATTACCTCAGTTCTACCGAGAAAAAATTAAGTTTGATGAGATGACGAATTTAGAAGATATTATTCGAAAGGCAAGGTATTGCTATGAGCAATTCAAGAATAAAACAAAACCCCATGAAGACTGGAAGAAGAAAAACAATTCGGGATTCAAGAAGAAGGGGTTTAAATCCTTGATATTTAAGAACCATGGGAAGAGATCTAGGATGAGCCTTCTTACCAGAAGTGTGTATCAACAAAATTTTCCATCACAAAGTGGAAATAATCCATTCAGAGAAGTTCCAGGTAAGACTGATAACATGAAGAGAGAACCCTTGAAATGTTGGGGTTGCGGAGAGGAACATCTGCTGAGGGACTGTTCGCATAGGAAAAAAAACAATAAGAGGGTCTACAACATCCAAGAGTCTACCATATTCAATGATGTTTCTAGGATCATGTCACAAATTTATGCAACCTTGGATAATAGACAAGATGACCACCAAGCTTCAGTGGTGGAGATGGAAGGTATGATTTCCAACCATCTTGTTTCCATTTTAATTGACCCTAGGTTGCAGAGAGGAACATATGGCGAGGGAATGTCTATAGAGGAAACATAACAATAAGAGGGTCTACAATGTCCAAGAGGCTACCAAAATCAATGATGTGGCTAGGAGCATGCCATGAATTTATGCAGCCTTGGATAATAGACAAGATGACCACCAAGATTCAGTGGTGGAGATGGAAGGTACGATTGCCAACCATGTTGTTTCCATTTTAGTTGACCCTGGTTCTAATTTTAGTTATGGTTCCCCTCAAACTGTTGAGAAATGTAAATTGCAACAAGTTAAACATGTTAAATCATGGTTGGTACAACTAGCCACTGGAACCAAAAGAAAAGTAACATAGCTCATACAAGCATGCCAATTCGTTATAAGTGGATTTCCCAGCCAAGAGAACCTAAACATACTTCCTTTAGTATCTTATGACCTGCTAATAGGCATGGATTGGTTGGCTACCCACAAAACCAAGTTGGATTGTTATAGTAAAACTTTGGAGTGTGAAAATGAATAAGGAAGAAGGGTAACCCTACAAGGGATTCAAAATCTTGTCTCAGTGAGACAAATATCAACCCTCCAAGTGAAGAAGTATTGCAGAAAGGGATGTCCCTTGTATGCAATACAAGTATTGAACTATGTTGATAATGAAAAACCCAACCTACAGGACCATACCATATTAAGAGAATATAAATATGTATTCCCGGAAGAGGTGTAAGGTATACCTCCAAGAAGGGATATTGAATTTTCAATAGAACTTGTACCAAGAGTAGTGCCAATGTCTAGAACACCCTATAGAATGAGTACTCTAGAGTTGGTTAAGCTCAAGAAACAACTGAAGGAGATGTGGGACAAAGTCTACATTCAACCTAGTGTGTCTCCATGGGGAGCACCAACCTTGTTTGTGAAAAAGAAGTATGACACACTCAGATTGTTCATAGATTATAAAAAACTCAATATAATGACCATCAAGAATAAGTATCCATTACCAAGGATCAGATATTTGTTCGACCAATTAATGGGTGCTATAATCTTCTCCAAGATTGACTTGAGGTCTAGATACCATTAGGTCTGAATTAAATATGAATACATCCATAAGAAAACCTTTATGACAAGATATGGTCACTATGAATTTGTGGTGGTGTCATTTGGGCTTACCAATGCACCAACCACTTTTATGTTCTTAATGAATAACGTATTCAGAAAGTTCTTGGATAGGTTTGTGTTAGTTTTAATTGATGATATCCTAATCTATTCGAAGAATAGGGAAGAACTTGATGAACATATCAAGCTAGTACTCCAAGTACTAAGAGAACATCAACTCTATGCTAAGCTTAGTAAGTGTGACTTTTTCTAGAAACAAGTCCATTACTTAGGCCATGTTATTTCTGAGGAAGGAGTGGCGGTTGATCCTAACAAGATTAAAGCCATCATGGATTGGCCTACCCCAAAGGATGTATCTGATATTAGATCCTTTATGGGCCTAGCATGATACTATAGGAGGTTCATAAAGGGATTCTCCAAGATTGGTTTCCCAGTCACCTCCCTTCAGAAAAATGGGGTTAAATTAATTTGGACATCAGAATGTGAAGACATATTTCAATAGATGAAGTACCTTCTAACCAATGCACCTGTGATGAAGATTACAAACCCAAACAAGGACTTGCTTGTTTGTACATATGCCTACAAGGAAGGACTCAGAGGATTCCTTATGCAAGAAGGACATGTGATTTGCTATGAATCCAAAAAATTGAATGAGCATGAAATCAATTATGTGACCCACGATGTGGAATTGGCTTCCATAGTGCATGCTTTAAAAATGTGGAGGCATTACCTCTTAGGTAGAATATTTTTTCTTATGACAGACCATAGTGGTTTGAGATATTTGTTTGATCAACCAAAACTCAATGTCAGACAAGCTAGGTGGATGGATCTCCTTAGTGAGTTTGATTTTGAAATCAAACATATCAAAGGAGAGGAGAGTAGGGTGGTTGATGCCCTTTGTAGAAGTATGAAAGTGATTCACTTGGCATTTGTAAGCACCAGTGAATCAGACATAAAAGAGAGATTCAACAGTACACAAGAAACATATGCATTTTTCAAGACTGTGACATCATACCTAAAGCAAGATCCCACAGGGTTGAAGTATGAAGGCTATCAGATGCTTAATGATGGCCTACTAACTTACAAGGGAATATTGTATATTCTAAATTGTGACGACTTGAAGAGTTTCATAATGGATGAACTACACAAAAGACCATATAATGGTCATCCTCGTTATCATAAAATGACCACAACCACTAGGACACTATTTTATTAGCCCAGACTAGAAAAGGACATAGCTGATTACTTAACTAAGTGTCTAGAATTTCAGAAATTCAAGGTAGAACATTAACACCCAGTAGGGTTGTTGCAGCCCCTACCAATTCCCGAATAGAAATGGGAAAGCATCTCCATGGATTTCATCACAGGATTACCAAGGTAAACCAAATAGAATGATGCCATCATGGTGGTTGTGGACAAACTAAGCAAGGTTGCTCACTTCATACCCATCAAGTCAACTTTCAAGGCAATAAATATTTCCAGTATTTTCATGAAAGAGATATTATATTGCACGGCATGCCTAAGGAAATTATATCCGATAGAGATACAAAATTTACTTCAAACTTTTGGAAATCTTTGTTTGTTGGTTTTGAAAAAAAATTGCTCTTTAGTACATCCTATCACCCTCAAACTGATGGGAAGACAGAAAGGATAAACCAAGTGTTAGAATACATGTTGAGGATGCATGTAATGCATCAACCCAAGAAGTGTGAACCATTTTTGTTTACTTTTATACATATAGAGCACATTGACAGATAGAACATTGAGGATGAGTTTCCTTTAAGGGGGAGGGGATTGTAATACCCCCATTTCCCCTAGTTTTTAAATATAACTATAACTGACCAAGATACTATGGAAGACTAAATATGTGTGAATGTTTGATTTGATGAACCTTTGTAAAAAAGGGTCAATGTATGAATTTTCCGTTATTAATAGAAAATGGATATGTGTTTCACAATTGCTAAAAGGGGGGAGTTTCCCAAGATAAACCATGGATGTTATGAGAGAAATGGTGAGGGAAACCAAGAATGGTTTAGATGATCCTCACCAAACCAGTACTTACTAGATGTAATTGTTCAACAGTCCTCTGACCCATGAATGAATTACCAGTCAGGCTGGTAGTTGGAAGGCCTCCTCAAGAGTTAATGAGGATATGGGGAAGGGTACCCATATGTAAGTCTTCCAAGCTTGACCATGAGTTGGGGATTCAGACCCATGCAACATTTCTGAGGAAGGAAAGAAAGGAAGTAATTTGGGGACAAAGGCAGATCTGCAAGGAAGCAGAAGAGAGAAAACAATCACCAGAAGAGAGGAGAGCGTTGTTTGACTCTAGAGTTGAGATGAAAACTGAGAAGTAAACTTATTTTGGTTATACGAAGCCACGGGCATGGTTTCTATACAAGCTGATAAACGAGGCTGAAGAGTGACTTTGGAAGTGATCACATAGACCTCTTTCTTGGTCCATAGAAAACCAACTTCTGAGATCCTATGGGAGGAAGAGAGTAACCTTTGTCCTTGACTATCATTGAGCAAGGAGAAAGAATCTCTCTCAGAGCATCATGGTATAACTTGGGGGTCACGAACAGTAAATCTATCAGAAGTGGCTATGCCTATGGTTGGGTGGAAACAAGCACCCCTTTCAGCAGTTTCTTTTCATTTTCCAGTTTTGATAAGTATTTTCATACTCTGTGTAATGCATTGGATGAAATGATTGAATGTCTATGTTTATGGTTAATTTTTATAGTGTTCGAATAGTTATTAAAAATGCTCATTTTGTTTCTATAAACTGATATATTTACATGGCATTCTATTTACCTCAATCTAGCTGCTAGAGAGTTATGGGATCTGAGTCCGCAGGAGATACGGGGTAGGTTTAATTGAAATTTCTAAGACTTGTCGACCTTTGAGTCTACATTAGCGGGAATGTCAAGTTCAACTTTGTGGGATAAGGGCACATCCTTCAGAACTTTCACCCATGTGATTGAGAGCTCATACCCATGGCCTTAATTAAGTCTCAACTAAGAGCTGAGTGTAGCCCTTGAACCTCGATATTATTCCATATGAATCAGGGTCAGAAACCCCTTGCTAAGCCGGAAAGGAGTGAAGCTACTATAGCTTCAGGACTTCAGGACTTATGACTTCCCAATCCTTGAAAATAGTCGAATTTCGGAGTCGAGAATTGATGATGGCCTTGGATCTGGGAATCCAGTGGAGATCTCTTTGAACCATTATATTGAACTTAGGGAAGGATTTGTGCTAAGTACTTAGGCAAAGTTCCAGTTCGGGAGAATAGGGGCATTCTAGTGACGAAACTTTTGAATGTCGGAGTCGCGAAGTTAATCTAGACCATTGAGAATAGAGTGACGTGTGTCCATAGATCAATAGATATCTGAAAGTTTGGGAATTCAACGGTATCATTGTGTAGACATAAGGACGTGCGAGTTTCCCTGAAGTTATGAAAACCATAATAAATCTTGGCCGTGAACACTAGGTGCACATGGCGATAGATCGGATGTGGTTCGTAGATTCGAAGCTCTAGAGAGGAAGAGGGAAGATGTTAGAACCCTATATTTCATAGGATCACCTGGTGATTAGAATCTCTTCCTCTAGTTCTATTATATGTCAAATAATATTTTATTCTACAAATGATTTACAAAAGAACAAGAAAAAGGAAAAAGAAAAAGAAAAGAAAAGAAAGAATAAAAATATAAAAAAATCAAAAGAGGGTATAAAAAAAAAAAAGAGAAAATATAAAACCCCATGAATAAGCTTTGTTTGACTCATATTGCACAATCATGATGAAACCTTTTAAATTTATGTTGATAGGTTAGTGAATAAACTTGGTCAAACAGTCTAATCTTGGCCAAATTAGATAGGTTAGTAAATAAATTTGGCTAAACAGTCTACTCTTGACCAAATATATTAGGCTAGAGTAATTATTAATCCAAAAGTCTAATTTGGATTAATGGGTTATTTTATTAGGCTAGGAGTTAGGTTTGCATGGTTTATTTCAATAAATATTTCAAAAAGATTAATTAAATACCTTTTATTTGAGTTAATTTGATGTGTTTACATTAGCAAATGACCCCTTGGTGAAAAAAATGAAGAAGGGGGAGCTAGCACTACCCACAACATGTTTTTTATCCCAAGTCTGGTCAGGATATGACATTTTGTCATTATGTGACTAAAGGGTGCACAGTTCT
>JASDQU010587557.1:642-14015 GCA_032191745.1 Picea mariana | reverse complement strand
CAACTACCACCCACCTCACTCTGCCATTGTACACCACTACCCTATCACACGTCACACTCATCTACCCGTTGGACAAATCAATGCCATCCACATCACACTCATCTACCCATTGGCCAATCAATGCCATCCCTCGTAATTGTTAATCGTCGAATCACCACCTGCGCCATAATGGAAAACCCCCTTGCACAGTTTAAATGTGTTTATTCACCATTTCCATATTGTTCACCCATCCATACACAATAGACACAAAGTCGTTTCCATTCTTCAAGCTAACTGCTACCAAGATACACAATCAACAGGTGCCATTGAACTAGGTAACTACAGTCATTACTATTTCCACCTTCAGATCTCTGTTTGCCATGGCGCCCAAAACCAAATCCGTTGAAATTGCCGAAAATTTGTTTCTTCCTCCTCCCATCGACCTGGATCGTGTTCCCTTGGCTGCCAAAGACTATAGAGTTTTAGATTCGAAGTGTGAATTCGATTTCTTTGAATTACACTTATGGATAAAAGACATTTTCTTAGACTAGAGTGACAAGATCGAACTCTACGAGTCGAGTCTACCATTATACATGTTTCCCTCAACCTATCATTTCCCAAAGTTTTCCCTTAAGTCTCAAGACCATTATCTTTCCATCCAAAGGGCCATCGTGTCTTCGTCGGGTGAAACTCTATTCACCATTACTCCTGAGTCAATAAACTAGATGCTACAGATCCCCAAAACTCATTCTTCTAGCCCTTTCTCCATTGAAATATTGAACGAACTCTATCAGAAACTCTCTTTCCCCCAAATATCTCAAATCTTCAAAATCTTCCTACCAGAAGATGCATAGTTTCCTAAGAAAAACCCACCCTATTCGTCTTCCATTTTCTCAGTCAGGGCCAACGAAATCATTTCCACCCTCTATTTCCTATTAGGATATTTTTTTGATGAATGGGTAGATGAACCTATTTTGGGTTTTCTAACCATTTTCTCCACAAAATAGAAAGCTACAACCCAGCTTGATTTCATTCAATTTCTGGATGACAATATACATGAACAACTCTTCAAATTCTCAACAGAATAAATGTTCAATTACTCCTCAGTGTTGGTGTACCTGTTCCTTTTCTTTCAGGTAGAGAGATTCTCTTGTGCTCTCCATAAATTAGATCAAGAAGGAAATCCTCAATCAGTGACTGCTTGGACCTCACTAGTAAGGAAGAATTCCATTGAGTTCAACTTCAAAGACTTCATTGATCAATTTTATCATCCAGTGGTGTGTATGCTCAGCAGTAGAATGGAACCAAGAATAAATGAGAAGGTCCAGAGAATTCTTCATCTCTGTGACTTGGCCAAATAGGGGACTGGTATCTTTACCAGAACCATACTGAGATCAAAGTATATGGGAGTGAATTTCCACCATATAAACTGCCAAAATACCTCCCTATCAAGATCTTTGCATTGGACTATATCATACATATGATAAGCTCTGATGACATTCATTTTGTACCATTTAAGAAGAAACAACAACTCAGGATCAAGAGCCAAATTTGTCCCTTCATATGCAACAAAAGAGATGAAGAGGAAGAGGCCAACAACCTCTTGAAACAAATGAATTTCAATATAAGATTAACATGGAATTGTGACCCTTTTGTTATTATATCATAAATTAGGCTCAAGCAGAAGAAGTCTCCTTATGCTCATGTGCAAAATCCCGAAGTAAAAAAGTTTATGAATCAAACAGACTGGTAGGAAAATACCTTGTTGGAAACTGAAGAAGGACCTCCCTTGTCACTACCTCTCATACACTCCTCAATTAAAAACATAAAAAAGAGCCAGGAAAGAGGTTTCTCCTTTAGTCACTAAAGTGTCAGCTGAAGACTTTCAAGTTTACAAGAAGAGGGATGAAACTAGCCACACACCAGACATGCTTAGAGAAGGAGAAACAGAGTCCACCATAGTCATGGAGGGACCACATTCGTCAACATTCTTAGGAATTCAACACATAGTGTTTGCATCCTATCCAAAAAGCAAGAAGACACTACCTGTCAGCTAAGTCCTCTCATGAGTGAATAAGATCAAGCATTTTTGACAAATCTAAACTGATCAAGCAGAAGAATGAACTTCTGAATAGCAGCACATATGCCCAGTTTTGGAAGTAGACATATAAAACCCAACATAGATTACTATCTGCATTTGAAACAAATAAGGAAAGGATGCAAATGGCATACCTACAGGCACAAGTACCTCACTCGAAGACAACCTCTGACTACAAGAAAACATCCTTTGATTTTGATGTGAAGGAGGTCAATCCACTGGACCAAATGGACATGCACATACAAACAAGGGAGATGATTTTCTCCACTCTAAAGAACACTTCACTGAATTCCTCAAAGTTGCAGGTCTCATTGAATAACGTCCAAGCTTAATTGAAGCTAGAAAATATATCATCCTTGTCCAAAGATAATAAAATCAAATCCCTAGAGGAGATGGTACTGAATATTGGTTATGAAAGTTCCAATGTCAAAGCAACTAAAGAGTTACTGAAGAATAAAAATGCTGACATAGCCTCCTTGAGAAAACAATTGAAACTTCCAGCCACTGAGGATTCACAAGTAAAAGAAATTGTTGAAAGTGAAGGCCACAAAGAGGAGATGCTAAAGTTTATAATGGAGAAGAATGCATAGATTAAAGAGATGGAGGCTAAATTAAACAAACTGGTTAAAGCGAAAGAACATAGTTCGCAGGTGGTTGTTATCCCATTAGATGCAGTTCCTCTCACAGGAGTTAGTACAACAACAACAACCACCACAACATATATTCCATCAACTATCCTAGTGAAAGCTGCAGATGCTTCTTAGAAGATGGTAAAGTCAATGGAGGACATGTCCCTTCGAGGGGAAGAGATTAGAAAGTTACAAGAAGAAGTAAAAATCCTCTAGGACTTGAAGTCCATGTTCCAGTCTAGTTACAACACAGAAATGCATAAATCACAAAGAATTAGTCAACAATTACATAAGCTTCAGAAGGAGATTGTCATGGCTAAGACATTATCCGGGGCCAAGGAAAACATCTGGATGGATATCATCAAATCGATGGCAGAAATATGGTCATATATACAAATTATTTTTGAACAACATGAGCTGGTACATAAGGCCATAGAAGTAATTGAAAATATAAGGGAAGAGTTAGGGGAGAGACCTAAAAAGGCCAATGATCTCATCAGGTTCTTAAAATCCAAGACCAAGCAGGAATTAGAAGCATTGGAAATTGAAGACAAGACATAGACCATCCTTGAGGTCAAGAAGGTCTTGACCAAGAAAGGATTGATTCTACAGCTAGAGGAGAAAGCTCAAAAGATGGACATTAGAGTGCAGATATTTTTCAGCAATGTTGAAGTACTTCACAAGAAGGGCCTTACTGGACTGGTAGTGATAAATGACAAGCTTATTACTCTATCATATTATAGGCAGAATATCAATACAATGGCCAAGGATGGTTCCAAATTTGCAGGCATTCAGGGAAGCATTACTGGCAAGAATTTCCTAGAAACATTACAGTTGGACCTGAGCATCCAACATCATATAAAAAACACTTTCATCACAAAGCCTAATTTTTCCAAGTACACTAAGATGGACGAAATATATATAACGTTACTCAAGGTTTCCATCCCTAGTTGAAAGAGATGGGAAGACTTGTGTTCTTTACTTGAGTAAAGGTGATGTGGAGTTCCGAGTCAGCGTGGAGAAGACAGTCAAGTCAAAGTGATGAATCATCAACTACTTTCCTCAGAATCAACACCAGGGATTCGAATAGATTAGCAACATTCCTAATATTTTGTAATTTGTAATCTAGTTAGTTATATTTTTTCTCCACAATATTGTAGTCATTAATGACAAGATCAGATGTAACTATTGTATAAATATTTCTTCCTTGGAAGTACTGAGGGTTGATTCTTGCACCCAAGGATATATTTTTGTAATCTTTTCAAAAGGATCAATCAGTAATAAAATAAGCGAATTTACAAGATTCTTGTGTTGAATTGTTGGTGATCTTTCTCTTTCTCTGTTGAACGTTTTCTATTCTCTGTAATCAATTATGTTTTGCAGATTCTAACCATTAAAAGGAAATCAATAGAACCTAATTTATCTTGCATACTTTGTATCTGGTCTTTTAATGGTCTATATGTTATTCATATGATACTAAGTAAGGAAATTATTAACTGTGTCTTTGCTTGGTTGACCTTCTCATCTTTTCAGAGTAATCCATCTCATTTAATCGCAATAGATCTAACAATTTTACTATCTCGCTCTGTGAAGAAACCTCATAAAAATTTGTATCTGATTCTGATATTTAATACAGACCCCATAGCCCAATGGAATTTTAATACACTTGTTAAGCCAACCTTTATAAACAAACAAACAAACTCAGACTAGCTTAACTAGCCTAATATCTAAAATCCAAACAAATCTAAATTATACAGAGAGATCCCTCTTTGAAACTAGCAGGGATAGATCCTAGTTTGAAAATCAGTTTTGATAAGTTACCTATGTCAATTTCTTCTACCCCTGACAACCACTAGGAATTATAGAGTGCTAAAATAGTGGCAACCATACTGGAGAATCGAACAAATTTTCTAACTCTATAAATTGTCTTCCCTAAAAAAGAAAAGTTTATTTTTGAACAATCAAAGATTTAACTTTAAAGCGATAATTGTTTAGAGGTTGTTAAAAAATGTAAATAATTAGGTTTCTAAAAGTTTAAAGTTCTGGCTCCAAAAAGAATTCATACCAGATCTCACCCTGAACTAGAACCTGTAACAATAGTAGATAATCTAGAAAAATTAATCAGAAAAAGAAACACAACATAAAGTCAAGGGAGTAGAAGTCCTCTTCCTAGGGCCACTTATCTTCCAGAGAAGCTTGTCTCAATACAAGACATTGAGTTTGACCTACCTTTTGAGCATAGCCTTTTCAGAACCAAGTCTGAAAGCTTTTTGGATGATATAATCCTAGATCAAACCATCCTTCAACCTAGAACTCCTGAAAGACTCTCTCCTGGAACAGTTTTTTATCAACATATCCTTCAAGAGTTTGAGAAATACAATATCTAGCATCAAATCTTGACCAAGCTTTGTTTAAAGCCCATTTCCAATAGTCGGTTGAGATTTCTACCATTTCTATTGTTGCATCTTCTGTCAATCCTCTAATAACTCATTCTATACCTCTCATCCCTACTTCTTCCACATCTTCTGTCACTTCTCCAGTAATTACAAAGGTTGTCATCCAACCTCCTCCACCAATCATGGCCACAATATATGCTCCTATGGCATTATTTTCTCCCTTACATAACATGCCCCAGGACTATTAAACTAGGATTCCCCAGTTTGATGGCACTAAATCCCTTAATGCACAACAGCATGTGGATAAAATGAATGACTTTTTTGATTTACGGGAAGTTGATGAGGAAGATGTTCAAATGAGACTCTTTGCACAAAGTTTAACTGTTGATGTCAAGAAATGGTTCGAAGCATTACCTGTTGCTAGCATTGCTGATATTGTTGCTTTTCACCGATCATTTCTCTATAGATGGGAGGTAAAGAAAAACCCACTCCAAATCTTATCTGAGTATGAAAATATCAAAAGAAACCATGGGGAAACTGTACAGAACTATTGCACTCATTTTAATAATATCTATAATTCAATTCGTACTAATATTAAACCTCCTCAAGGCTTGGCCTTGATCCAGTTCCCTGATGGCTTTGACGCTAATATGTCCTACCAAATGACATAAAGAAACCGCAACTCTAGAAGATATGCAGAAGTGTGATGTAAGTGTTGAAGCAAACCTGCCGGCTAGGAGAGACAGACAAAGAACTGAAAGGAGAGTCATAATTAAAGAAGAACCTTCCAATTCTACTTCAGATGCCAAAATTGTTTTTTTAGTCATAACCATGGAGAGAATGATGGAAAGACTAGAAATCAATGACAAAAACCTACCTAGAGAGAATCAGTCTGGTCTGTAGATTCGAAATCCCAATTTCAGAAGAAACCCTCCCTAGACCAGACAAAGAGAACCTAGAGACCGAAGGGAACAGAGAGGTCCTAATCAACGGATTAGGCCACCTCTTCAAGAAAACTATGCTAATGAAGGGGAAGAGATAATTGAGGGATTAGATGACATTCAAATAAATCTTATGGGGGTTAATGACAATGATTCCATCTTCCTCACTCAAGAAGAACAAGAACTGTTTCTCCTTTCACAGACCAAAGTAGATGAGGAAGAGTCAGAACAACAAGCCTTCGAAAATGCAATAATGGAATTTCATAGGAAATACAACTTGAGTAAAAATTTTAATGACAACCCAACTAAGAAATCTTCTGAAATCAAGAAAACCTCAGACACTGTTCCTAAGAAAGTTCCTGAAAATAAAAACTCAAAGGTCCCTACAAAAAGAACACCTGATTCTATACCAAGAACATATCAAACCGAGGTTACATCCACATGTCAGTATAATACTAAATTACAAAAAAATGTGGTTGATAAATCATATTTTTACAGTCAAAGAAGAGCTCCTGCCACATTCAGTTTGGAAAGTGAATTGGCTAAACTTAAAATACCTATTCCTCTGTCAGAATTAATGAATAAAAATGCTTATAGATCACAAGTGATCAAATCTTTGAACATAGATCCAAGAATGGGTACAGATACAATGAACATAACTGATGATCAACCAAAGTTGTTGTTTGGTCCTGAGGTTGAGGAAAAAGCTGACAATGGTCTTGTTTCTCCTTTTTACATTCGTCTAAATACTCATGATAAAACACTACACAATGCCATGCTGGATTCTGGCGCTTCTCACAATCTTATTCCCAAGGCTATGATGGAGAAATTAGGGCTTGATATCACCATACCTTACAAGGAATTATAATCCTTTGATTCAAGCAAAGTTAAATGAATAGGTATGATCAAATACTTGTGTATTACCTTGGCACAAATCCCAGCCAAAAGCATGGTAATGGATATTTTTGTTGCAAATATTCCTCCAAAGTATGGCATGTTATTATCTCGATCATGGGGTGCCAAATTATAGGGTACCCTACAAATGGACATGTCCTATGCCACCATTCCTTTATTTGGTTCACAGAGAAGATTGTACAGAGAAACACTGATGTAGTACATGGTCAGTAGTCAAGAGAAACCACACAATTACCCTTTATACTCTGTTCATTCTGATCTGGACTCCTTCATTTAATATAATGATGGTTACATGGATAGTCAAATTGCACAATTGGAAGATGATATGTTTAACCTGGAGGAAAGTAAAGCAACCCCCAAGGAAAATAAAACAGTAACAATACAAACTGATGAACCAGTAGAACCTCTCCGGAGTTTAGATTTCGATGGAGCTGTCAGTAAAGAAGGATGTGGAGCTGGGGTGTGGGTACATAATCCAAAAGCAAGGTATTCGGAAAGACATTCTTATAAATTAAATTTCCAGTGCACCAACAATATAGCTGAGTATGAAGCATTAATGCTTGGCCTAAAATTGTTGAAAAATCTTGGTGCTGAAAGAATTTCAGTAAGAGGTGATTCTGAACTTATCATTAAACAGATTAAAGGTGAGTATTCTACTAAACACCCAATGTTGAGGGCCTATAGAAATGTTGTTTTGGATTTTTTACAATGTTTTATTGAAGATGACTTGCAAGTGATTCCCAGAGGCCAAAACATACTTGTTGATGGACTGGCTACTTCAACAGCCACTTGTAAAATATTGTTTCACCCAAATCGCCAATACACAGTGGAGGTGAAATGTAGACCTGTTGTCCCAGACAATATCAGGTACTGGCAAGTGTTTGGTAATGATGAACGGATTGTTGACTTTCTGCAATACAAAAATGAATTTGAGTGTGCAAACATTGATGTAGATAGTGATAATGAAAGTGTAAATAAAATAGATTTAGAAGAAATAAATGAAAAAGAATAAAATTTAGATTTTTTGCAATTAAAGAATAACATTTTTCCTAGAGGACTAGTCCCATTGGAAGAACTATTTGATTTCGATGATGTAGCCAAAAAACCAAAAATTGAACCTACTGGAATTTTCTAGATGCAGTTGATGAACAAAGAGAGCAGGAGAATCCATATGTCAAAGAGGCTTTCTCAAACTTTCCCTGGTATGAATAACTCATTTACGTTTTACATCATCTACAAGTTCCTCCTAGTTTGACAAAAGCTAAAGATATATTTTTAAAACTTAAATCTTTGAAATATTGCATTCTGAACGGAAATCTTTATTGGAAATATGTTGGAGGTATTTTACTAAGTTGTTTATTGAAAGATGAAGATGACAAATCTTTGCAAGAGTTCCATGAAGGAGACTGTGGTGGACATTTGAATTGGAAGGATACTGCTAATAAAATTCTTAGAGTTGGTTTCTACTGGCCAACCTTGTTTGCATATGTCCACAAAAGGTAACCTCCTATTACAAATACCAGATCTTTTAATGCAAAAGGAAACTTATGCATTTACCTTTGAAGCCAATTTCAGTTGAAGCTCCATTTCAACAATGGGGTTTGGATTTTATTGGATAGATTCATCCACATTCATTAGGCCAACACAAGTGGATCCTCACATCTACAAACTAATTCACCAAGTGGATTGAAGTTGTACCCTCCACGCAAGCCACTGATGTTGTGATTATAAAATTCTTGGAAACTAAAATTCTTTCTCGATTTGTATGCCTCAGGAAGATTATCACTGATAATGAAACAACATTCAAATAAAGAAAGATGATAGAATTTTGCAATAAGTATTAGATCACCTTAGGACACTCTACAACCTATTACCATCAGGGAAATGGATTGGAAGAGTCTTCTAATAAGAGTTTGGTCAATATTATCAAGAAGATGCTACAAGCCAATAAAAAATCATGGCACAACAAGTTGGTACATGCACTTTAGGTAGACAAGCTTACTATAAAGAGGTCAATTGATATGTCTCTATATCAGTTGGTCTATGGAATGGATGTTGTTTTTCCCACTTCTTTGAGTGTTCCTGTTATGAATCTATTATAAGAAGTATAGGTAGAATCAAACGATATCCAAAGAAGAATAAATCAAATGATACAACTACAACAATCCAGAGAGGAAGTTTATAACCAGACTTAGGTGATTCAAGATAATTTTAAGAAAATCTATGACAAAAGAACCAAGGATGATGACTTCAAATTGGGTGATATAGTACTGAAATGGGATTCAAGAAAGGAAGAAAAGGGCAAGCATGGAAATTTTGAAAATTTATGGAAAGGCCCATTCATAATCCAGGCTTACAGAGGAAAAAATGCATTTTTAATCAAGGACATGGATGAAGCAGATCTGCCAGGAGGACCTGTCAATGGCAGAATGCTCAAACATTATGTCCCACAAGAATGGAGATGTCTCTCACTCATCCCATTGTATAAACCATTTTTTACTTTTATGTCAGGTGTGGGTGATTTTTATCAAGTGGTTGAAGCCCGAAGAGAAGGCCCTAAGACACTGATCAAGATCACCAGATTTACAATTAAATAAAGCAAATCAGGATGCAGAAAAGCACTGGAGAAGAAGATTCAAGGCATCAAGTAGCTGGTTCTTGGCACCTCACGAGGAGAGCACCATCCCCAAGTGGAGCCACTGTTAGAACCCTATATTTCATAAGATCATCTGGCGATTATAATATCTTTCTCTAGTTGTATTATATTGTAAATAATATTTTATTCCGCAAATGATTTACAAAAGAACAAGAAAAAGGAAAAAGAAAAAGAAAAAGAAAAAGAAAAGAAAGAATAAAAATATGAACAAATAAAAAGAGAGTATGAAAAAAAAAAAGAGAGAAAATATAAAACCCCATGAATAAGCTTGGTTTGACTCATACTGCACAATCATGATCAAACCTTTTAAATTTATGTTGATAGGTTAGTGAATAAACTTGGACAAAAAGTCAAATCTTGGCCAAATTAGATAGGTTAGTGAATAAATTTGGCCAAACTGTCTAATCTTGGCCAACTATGATAGGTTAGTGAATAAATTTGGCCAAACAGTCTAATCTTGGCCAAATATATTAGGTTAGAGTAATTATTAATAAAATAGTCTAAGCTGGATTAATGGGTTAGTTGATTAGGCTAGGAGTTAGGTTGGCATGGTTTGTTTCAATAAAGATTTGCAAAAATATTGATTAAATGCCTTGTATTTGAGTTAATTTGATGTGTTGATCCAGGCGGATATCAGTGGCCACCCACCTTTTCCAACTGGCTCAAAACGGTTTTTTGGCAATTTTGATAATTTACTATTTTTAGTAGTTTTTAATTTCCAAGGCCATTTTGAGGCCCTAAACGATGTTTTTTTGGGAAAATAGGTTTGAAATATATAAGTTCCTTTGATATTGTGCCTAAAATGAATCTCCTCGATGATACCTTTCCAACGGGCTATCATACGCCTAAAACGAAGATCGTATGCAAAAGTTACGACCCTGGGAAGTTGATGTACTAACTTACCCAAACAGGGCCCACATGACTTTTGGCGGTTCATCTCCTAGGGTTAGGTTTTTGGATGTCGAGGGTTTTTGGCAATCCTACTTATTGTAAAAATTCCTTCAGAGCCTCATTTTAATCATCTTCTTGCGAATGCAAGTAGCTATCACATCTCTTCTCACATATAAGCTATCACCATTCTAGTGAGTCTTTCACTCTGTATTTTTACAATCTCTGTACATTTATTTCATTAATAGAAATCGTGTATTACTGTATCTCTGTGTTTATGGTTGCATCTCTGATACATTTCTGTTTTATTATTGGATATCCACGATATCTCTATGCATTTCTTTATTATATCTCTGCTCTCATTTCATGCCAAAAATAAATCCAGATCAATGGTATCAGAGAAGGTTGCTCTTGATTTTTTTTCAGTGCATGTACCTGACAAGGTCCAAGTATAGAAATTTGGGTCTCGAGCTTGTCTTTTTTGAGGAAAATCGCTCTCACACACCCAATAAACCCTCAATGGCGAAAGAAAAGAAAAACGATGGAGCAAACGATCCTATCAGTATGTGGCTTGAGAAAGCTCTCACGTGACAGAGGGACAAAATAATGGAGAATTTTTCCCACATCCTTCAACGCCTGCCAATAGCAACAGGCACATCTTCATCAAGAGACCACTTTGGAAACACCTCACCTTTCAAGGTACACATTAATTTTGATATTCCTATATTTGAAGGACAGATAGATGCAGAAGCCCTAGACAAATGGTTAAATTTGCTATAAGGTTATTTCTTTGTTTACAATTTTTCCGATAGAGATAAGATCACCTTCACACTCCTTAAATCTCTCCCTCATTTCAAAAATTGGTGGGAAACTTAGTGGGAGCAAAGTTCCACAAAGGAGTCTGGAATATATGGGGCTGAGCCCACTTGGGATTTTTTTGTGGACGCGGTAAAGGAACAATATTACCCCGTTGGAAACTATGAGGACCGGTACATGAGATGGACCACACTGCGACAAGAGAGAGGCCAAGAAGTTTTGGAGTTCACCAATAACTTTCATACCTTGAACACCAAGCTGGGTATCAAAGAATCCGAACGACATTTGGTTCTGAAATACTGTGGGGCTCTACATAGTTACATCCAAACTGAAATGGATTTTTTAGACATCTCATCACTTGGTGCTACTTATCGATATGTTGTTAAAATCGAGAAGAAATTTAAGCACCAGAACAAACGGGAGTTCGGGTCTGCAAATCTGCAACAACCAAAGTATGACAAAAACGACCCTAATAAATAGTCTCCCGAAAACTAGTCCAAGCGACAGGAAAATAAGAGTCACGAGAAGCAAAGAAGGACACTAGAAAATGGTGTGATTTCCACAAAATCCCCTAGCACAACACCGATGAATGTTGCTCAAAACAGTCATTGGTGGTTGAGATCAAAGACAAGGAGTCGAACCCTGATTCAGAATCTGATTCTGAAAATACTGGTAAAAGATAGATCATCGATGCAGACCCCACTTCTATTGTCATGACCGCAACAATTCAACCAGAAGAACCAACAGATCCTAAAGAGGGGGAGTGCATTTTTCATTCACATATGTGGTTGAAGGGGACCCCGATGCATTTTATTGTTTATAGAAGAATCCAGAAGAACCTTATATCAGCAAAGGTTGTCAAACAGTTGGGATTGTCGACAACACCACACTCACAAAAATACAACATCGGGTGGCTTCGCCAAGGACGAGATCTTCGTGTCAACCAACAGTGTCAATTGTCATATGACATCCAACCCTTCAAGGATGAGGTATTATGTGATGTTTCCCCACTGGATGTCTATGATGTTCTCTTGGGCCATCCATATATGTGGAGACGCCATGTTGTTTATGAGTCTCCACCCCGCAGTGTAATTGTTTCTCTGGGGGGTCATCTCTACAGAATACCAGAGGTAGTTCTGACTACTGTTCCACCTAAACAATGCTGCAAGGTAGTATCTCATACTACAAAATCCAGCTTCTTCACAATTTGTTCAAAAGGAGAATAGAAGGATATTGCAACCACTACAGCCTCGACCCAAGCACCTTCTATCCAATAGAAGCAGGTCGAAAAGATTGTAACAAAGTGTAAAGATTCCTTCTGCACAGAATAATCTCATGTATCAAGACTGGTTAAAAAGGTCCAACCCTTCCATACACATGTTCGTGACAACCTTCAATAAGCTAAGCAATGCAACTTCTCCAACAAGGCAAGAAACTCACCAAGATTCAGATTCAACAAACGTTTTTTCCTCTCCCCCAGTCACTAAACGCAATGGAGACCATTGATTCCTTAGGAGGGAGGATTGATCTAGGTGGATATCGGTGGCCACCCACCTTTTCCAACTGGCTCAAAATAGTTTTCTGGCAATTTTGGTAATTTACTATTTTTAGCAGTTTTTAACTTCCGAGGCCATTTTGAGGCCCTAAACGATGTTTTTTTTTGGGAAAACAGGTTTACAATATGTAAGTTCCTTCTATATTGTGCCTAAATGAATCTCCTCGATGATACCTTTCCAATGGGCTATCATACGCCTAAAATAGAGATCGTATGCAAACGTTACGACCTCGGGAAGTTGATGTACTAACTTACCCAAACAGGGCCCACATGAATTTTGGCACTTCATCTCCTAGGGTTAGGTTTTTGGATGTCGAGGGTTTTCGGCATTCCTACTTATTGTAAAAAGGCCTTCAGAGCCTCATTGTAATCATGTTCTTGCGAATGCAAGTAGCCGTCACATCTCTTCTCAGAGATAAGATGCCACCATTCTAGCAAGTCTTTCACTCTATATTTTTACAGTCTCTGTACATTTATTTCATTAATAGAAATCGTGTATT
>JASDQU010587556.1:30241-43081 GCA_032191745.1 Picea mariana | reverse complement strand
AATGTACTAACCAGGACTTAGCATTCTTTACATTCCTTAACTTGTTCAATTCAACTAAAGATGGAATAATATAACTCAAGCTATCTCCTTGGTTAATTAGTATAGAAACATTGTGGGAATGAATTTTACCTTCAACTTCCACAATAGTGGATTGATGATCTTCATGTCTACCATCCAGAGATGCATTGATTTTATGCACGATTCTACCAATGTATCCAAATGCTGAAGCCTATTGAAGGTTATGGACTAATGTTCTCATTGTGAGATTTAAGCATGGGAAATTTCTCCTCAGGTGGGGTTCTCCACACTCCCAACACTTCAATGGTTCTCTAGGACTGTCCCCAACTTTATTGACTCCTAGATTAACTAGTCTATTTCCCCCTTGATCATTATGTGTATTAGAATGATAATAATTCCTTGGGAAACCTTTCACTGTGTTATAGAAAGGGAATAGTTGGAAGCCTTTATTATGTTGATTCATTCTATATTGTTTCTTGTCTTTCCATGCATTGGGGATTTCAAATCTCTGTTTGTACTGATCACAGCATGTTCGATCCTTTCTAAACACTTCATTTAAAGACTTCAGATTTTCAAATTAAATTATGTCCTTGTATGACTGTGGTAGAGAACTGAATAACCTTTGTATATTTACTTTGTCCTCTTTGATGTACGGTACAAACCTCAACAAATCTAGAAATTTATTTATCAGATTGTCCATGGCCATTTGTCCTAGTCGTAGGTCGTAAAATTCCTTAGTTTTTCTTTCATTATAAATTTTTGATAAGTATTGCTTCTTGAAATAATTTTTGAGTTTTGACAATTCTATTAGTTTTTCTTTCAATCCCTTGGCTAATTTTAGGTCTTGACACCGGATACTAGATTTTCCCTTTAAGTTGCAAATGTCCATTATGACTTTCATATTACTAGAATAATTATAAATTTGGAAGTATTTCTTTATATCTAGTAACCATGCTTCAACCTCCTCACCAGTATTTGATTCTCCATCAAAGTTGGAAGGTTTTATTTTCTTGAATTCACCTTCCAGGTGGTCCACTTGTTTTCTTTTTCTTCYTGTAGATGCTTTCTTTTCTGTCAGGTGRGTGTCTTAAGAGGAACTATCCTCTTTTTCTRTTTCATGACCATATTTCTTAGAGGAATTTTCTGACCTCTTCCTCTTTTTCATTTTCTTTTGGAATCTTCTTTGTTACTATACTGCATAGCATCATTTCATTTATTTCTAACTGGTCTTCCTATTCTTTCTTCATCTTTCTGTTATCTCGTTTAAATCCTTGTAATTCCATGATGAGGTTTCACATCATTTCCAAGACTTGAGTGGTTGAAATCCCTTCACTTTTATTTCCTGGGTCTCTAGGAAGTTCTTGGTTTGGATTCCCTTCAAGTCTGTCTCCTTCTTCATTCTATGCTGACATTTTCACAATAAACAAATTGTTTTTTCTGTTTGTAATATTAAATGTGTTTGTTATATTTTCTTTCAAGGAAATAGAATAAAATTAGGGTGTTGCCCTGAGGTCCAAGCATTGTAAACTATAGCTCTGATACCATATGTAATGTACCTCAAATTTCACAAATTAAAAAAAAAAAATTAATGGGGAAAAACTAAAGTTTATTATGCACGAACATATCGAAATCGGCTAAAATTCCATTGCTACCTTGCATGTATATAAATTGATGATGGATCCCTTTGTCTTGCGAGGGAACCCATCATATGGATTACACACCTACTCCCCTTCCTAGGTCATGGATCGAATACTTCACAAATCATCACTGACTCTATAATGATCAATTAAGATTTCAGATAAATATGTTTTGACTCTATCATTTTTATTAATCTTTAATGTATTATACTAAAATAAGATACTAATATTATTGTGTTACTCCTTTGCGTGTTGAAATAAAAAGAAGTTCACTTGGTGAAGAAGATTGACCGTCCACAAAAGATATTTGAGTTCCAATTTTACTTTGTCAGTCCATGTGCACTTGCAGATAGTTCAAATAGTACTTTTAAGTCTCTTTTTATACTAGCTATGGAGTTCTAGTGTTTAAAGAACTCAAACTGTAACATTTGGTCTTTGATCTATTGACTATAATAAATATGCATATATATTTTTGTCAAGTGACCTGTGCTCTAGTGTATCATATATCTTTCTTTCAGAATTGACAAAACATGTATTGGGATGATTGTTCTTTTATTCAACATAACAATAGAAAATATAAGGTAGTTTTATTTACTCTTATATATATATATATAAACTAAATTGTTAATAACATATTACTACAACTATTTTACACAATGGAATCCCATATCAACTAATATGGCTATACAGTTCTTTTCAAACAGATTTTGTTTCTAAGTATAATAACATAAGATATGGCATCAACTGCATAACATCAATAATAAACATCATTAACATAGCATCAAAAATTTAAATACACAACTGAAATACATATATGAAAAAGGTGATGTTGGGAAACAAATGGAATAGCTAGGCTCCACCCAACCGTAGAATAGAACAACCATAATCACTTGTCTTGATCACCCCCTATCCTAACCATGAGTCCATAAGGGAGAACTAAATTATCCTCCTTAGCTATAGTCACCATCAACAGATCAGAAAAACAATTTTCCTCACACTACAAGTGCTCATAACATCAAACAATTCTCAATTCCTCAACATACTAAGAAGTGTCATGCCTCCCACATATGTTGTATATATTCTTGTGTCTAGGTATTTCCATTCCTTTCCCTCCTTGGGAAATTCACAGCTTTAAAAATACCTAATTTTTGGGGCTGCTAGTGGTCAAGTTCAACTTCTTCCACTTGTAAAAATCAGCTATGAGGTAACTGAAACCTGTTCCCCACTCATGCTATCATGATCAACTATTTTTAACCTGGCTATTCCATTTGTCTTACAACATTTAATTTATTAAAAGTTTGTATCATACATGTGTCAAATAAAAGAGGACAGTTGGTCAAGTCAAATATTTTCCCAACAGTCATCAAATAATTAATTACATAATCCAAAATTCCAAATTTGGATTTTCCATAAATGGTAAATTATTTCCAAATCTAAATTTTCCAAAAATGGAAATTTATTTATAAATTCAACTTGGAATTTATTTTTCTAAAATTTGAGGATGTTACAGTGTGAAAGGCACCTTACATGATGACTATTCATGAGTTAACATAACTAAAATTTCAACTACATGAACTATTAGATAAATGATATATTAGACCAAGTGTCTCTCCACGGGAGCACCATTATTATTTATCAAAAAGAAAGATGGAACACTAAGATTAAGTATTGACTATCGTCAATTGAATAAAATGAAGATTAAAAAAAAGTACCCTCTACCCAAGATTAATGACTTATTCGATCAGGTTGGAGGAGAAAAAATATTCTCTAAATTGGATTTAAGGTCAGGTTATCATCAAATCAGAGTAAAAGACAAATATGTAAATAAAAAAACGTTTGGGACACGTAATGGTCATTACGAATTTGTAGTAATAACTTGTACTTATTAACACACCAACAACTTTCATGTGTTTAATGAACAATATATTCATTCAATATTTGGTTAAATTCGTATTGATCTTTATCGATGATATTCTAATCTATTCAAAGTATGAAGAAGAACATGAACAACATTTGAAAATAGTATTAAAGACTCTAATAGAGAATAAATTATATGCTATGTTTGATAAATGTTACTTCTATCAAAGAAAGATACAATATTTGGGACATGTGATATCAGAAGATGGTATTGTCATAGACCCAAAAAAGATTAAAGATATTATGGAATGTCCTTTAATGCATAAAAATGTAGTAGCAACACAATCATTCATGGGGGTTACCGATTATTACTGAAGGTTTATCGAAGGATTTTCCAAAATTTCCTACCCTATTACATCACTATAGAAAAAAGGAACAAAATTTATTTGGTCTCAAAAATGCAAGGACAATTTTGATAAATTGAAAGGTTTATTAATTACAAAACCAATCCTTAAAGTGGTTGACCCTTATAAATATTTTACTGTTTGTGTAGATGCAATTAAAGAAGTATTAGGTGGATTATTTTCACAAGAGAGACACATAATTTGTTATTAATCTCGCAGATTAAAGGAACGTGAAAGAAAATGCGTAACTCATGATATGGAATTATTAGTTGTAATTCATGCACTAAAAATGTGGTGGCATCATTTAATGGGAAGAAAATTTCTATTATTAACATATAACAATGGTGTAAAACATTTGTTTACTCAACAAGATCTCAATGCACGACAACCAAGGTGGTTGGCCTTTTTAAGGGAGTTTGATTTCGAACTTCAACACATCAAAGGAAAGGAGAATAAAGTCACAAATGCACTAAGTCGAAGAACTAATAAGTTTTATGAAATTATTATCAGCAAAATGAAAAGTGATATTGAGGATAAAATTAAATCTACAAGCATAAATGATACAAAATACATCAAAACAATGGAACAATTGTAGAAAAATGAAGGGAACTTGAATACTACATATTTCAGTATCTACAAAAATGGATTATTAAAGTTCAAAAACCAATTATATGTACCAAATTATGTTGATTTGAAGTGGATAATCCTAAATGAGTTACATAAAAATCCCTATTCTAGTCATCCTCGATATCAAAAAATGATAGCATCCCTAAGAAATTGTTTTTATTGGCCTGATATGAAATATGAAACAACTGAATACTTAGATAAATGCTTAAATTGCCAACAGGTAAAAGTTGAACATCAACATCCAACAGGTTTATTACAACCTTTACCTATACCAGAATGGAAATGGGAAATTATTTCGGTAGATTTCATCACGAGTTTGCCTAAAACTCAAAGAAAAATAATTTAATTATGGTAGCAATTGATAAATTGAGTAAATCTTATCACTTCATACCTGTGAAATCTACCTACAAAACTATTAACATCGTTGAAATTTTTATGAAATAAATATTGAGATTGCATGGAATTCCTAAAGTGGTTATTTCAGATAGAGATGTCAAATTTACATCAAATTTTTTGAAAGAAATTTTTACAAGTTTGGGAATTAATTTGAATTTCAATACAAGTTATCATCCACAAATGYGTGGAAAGATAGAATGTACAAATCATATTATTGAATATATGTTATGAATGTATGTAAGAACGAAACCAACTAAGTGGGAAGAGTACCTACAGTTAGTCTAATTCGCATAAAATCATGGTTATCAAGCATCGGAAAAAATTAGTCCATTCRCAKTTTTATATGAAAGAAAATGTACAACTCTGATCAGTTGGGATAGTCCGATCGACAGAATAATGGTTGGACCAAAAATTCTCCAAGAAATGGAACATATGGTAAAAAAGGTACAACATAATTTAAAGGTTGTGCAAGATTGACATAAAATTTATGTAGATCATAAAATAAGGCATCATGAATTTAACATTGGAGAACATGTATACCTTAAAGTCAAAGCAAGAAGGATCTCATTAAAGATAGGAAATTGTTCCAAGTTGGCACCAAGGTTTTTTGGTCCATTCGAAGTTTTAACTCGAACAGGACTAGTGGCATACCAAATAGCGCTCCCTCCTAATTTAAAAATTCATAATGTTTTTCATGTTTCATAATTGAAAAAATAAATGCATGATGCTACTCACATCATTGATTGAAACATGGTGTAGGGGGAACCAGAAGGAGATTTACAAGCAAAACCTTTATGCATTCTGGACATGAAATAAATAGTTCTTTGGAATAGAGCCATCACCCAGGTAAAGGTGCAATGGAAGCACTTTAGCCCTAAAGAGGTTACTTGAGAGCTCGAAGATGAAATGATGAAATGATATCCAACTCTATTCCAAGTGATGAATCGAAGGAAATACTAACACTAATGACATTGTTATACTTAAGGGGGAGAGGATGTAATATCCTCAAGAATTAAAACATTTTATTTTTGAAAATAATTTCTAGTTATGGAAATTCATATTTAGTATTATTAATACATTTAACTGTTACATTTTTTACTATTGAGAAAGATTTTTACTTTCCATATATCCTCTCTGATGGATAGATGTAAGAGAACAATTTTTTTAATATATTTAATGCAAGAAACAGATGGAACAACTAGGTTAAAAATAGTTGACTATGACTCCATGAGTGGGGAACATGTTTGAGTTAACTTAGAGTTGGTTTTAAAAAGTGTTAGAAGTGGATTTTTGTCACTAGAAGCCCCTAAAAATCAACGATTTATAAATATGTGAATTTCCAAGGAGGGAAATAATTGAAGAAAGGTCTTAGGAAAAGGAAAAATAATATATACAACATATGTGGGAGGAAGGATGTCGCTTAATATGTTGTGGAAATTAAGCACTTGTTGTGTGGGCACTCATTGTGTTAGGAAACTTATTTTATAAATTGTACATAACTACAATGGCTAAGAAGTGGAGCTCATTTTACCCTTATGGAGTCATGGTCAGATTAGGGGGTAATCAATACAAGTAGCTTGGTTGTTCTGTATCTATAGTTGGGTGGAACGTAGTTGTTCCATTTGTTTCCGAAAAGTTTGGTATAGATATGTGTCTTACTCTTCCAAATATATATTCATTTTAATTAAGTATTTATGGTTAGCTACAAAATGATATTAGTATAGGAGTCTGTATACCACAAAATTTAAAGTAGTTAATTTTTATTTATCATAAATATTAGAATATGGGACCCTGCATTCCAGTAACAATTATGAGAAAAGTTATTTATTTTAATACATTCAGTATAGTTTCATGGAATTTTTTAAATGTGTTGAACCTGCACATAGCATATCTAGCTATAAAATACTACACACATTTGCAGAGAGAAATTGATAAAGAAGAAGAAGGAGAGAAATAATGGAAGAATTCTCATTGACCATAATGAATAATGAATAATTTACACATGATATACTCTGTATAACTCAATGACTGAAAACTGGAGGAGAACTAATGTGCCATAGTGGTGGTATAGAGTGATTTGGACACACACCAGCAGTTACGGGAGTGAACTTCCACCTAGTCTAGTCTCTCAGGAAGTTACAGGAGTGAACTGCCACCTAGCTAAGTTAACTACTCAACCAATCTTCAGTTAACTGACTGAACAGAGTGTGATGAGGAGTAGATCAAGGAATCAAGGGTAATGTGCCAGTCTGGTGATGATCCCATGGAAAGTGTGCATTAGCATGGTGATGATCCCAATGTTTCATGGTGACAAAACCAATGCAACATCTAGACTCAACCTAAACTAGTCAAACTGAAGTGTTAACTGAAAGGAATATTCTCCAGGTGGAATATTCTCCCCTAAAATATATGAGACTGGATAATGACTAATTATGACTAATAAACAAGGAAAAACCTTAGGAAAAAGAAATCTTAGGTGTGTGTGNTGACTGAACAGAGTGTGATGAGGAGTAGATCAAGGAATCAAGGGTAATGTGCCAGTCTGGTGATGATCCCATGGAAAGTGTGCATTAGCATGGTGATGATCCCAATGTTTCATGGTGAAAAAACCAATGCAACATCTAGACTCAACCTAAACTAGTCAAACTGAAGTGTTAACTGAAAGGAATATTCTCCAGGTGGAATATTCTCCCCTAAAATATATGAGACTGGATAATGACTAATTATGACTAATAAACAAGGAAAAACCTTAGGAAAAAGAAATCTTAGGTGTGTGTGAAGTAACTCCAACACCCCCTTGAACATCACTATGGTGAAAATAAAGAATGGGTCCTGGGAACGAGGCCATGTTAGGTACCCAAATTCAAAATATACACTGAAATAAAGTTAGGAAAGAGGGAAAACCTCATGGGGAAAAATCCCCCTCAAGGTAAAAAGTATGTAAAAAATAAGAACTACAGTTTCTAGGCAACTCTGTCCTTCACTCCAAGACAACTGCACAGAGAATAGAAATTCTACTCAGTGAAGGTATTGGTGAAGATGTATGTCATTTGTTCTGCAGAAGGATAGAAGTGTAGGTCGATTATCCCCTCATGTGCTAATTCCTGGATGTAGTGCATGTGGATTTCGATGTGATTTGTTTGATGCCTCTGAACTAGATCTTTGTAGAACTTTAGAGTGCTCTGGTTGTCACACCAAATGACAATCGACCGATTGAACTGAATGCCCAACTCAATGATAAAACTATGTACCCACATAGCCTGAATGGTTATGTTAACTACCCCTCTGTACTCTACCTCGACTAAAGATAGACCAATGGAACCCTGCTTCTTACTCGACCAACAGATAGGCCCATAACGAAGACTAAGTAAGTAACTAGATGTTGACTTGCGATCAGTGTTATTTCCATCCCATTCAGAATTAGTAAACCTGATGAGATCTAATGTAGATTCTGTTGCATAATGAATCCAAAGGTGATGGTCCCATGTACATATCAAAGGATATTATTTTCATCCTTCCAATGTATCTCATGCGGCTCCTGCATGAACCTAGAAACTATGCCAACTGCATAGGAGAGGTCTATTTTGGAGTGTGTGAGATACAACAAGCTCCCCACTAGATGTATATACAATGTGTTGTCAACCAATGGAGTCTCCCTACCATACTCAAGTTTGACTCCTAATAGGAAAGGAATTGGAGAAGACTTGTAGTATGTCATGTGAAATCTGTCAAGGAGATCTTGTGCATACTTGGCATGAGATAGTTTGATGCCTGATGCATCCTGATTGATATTGAATCCAAGGAAGAAGTGTAGCATACCCATGTCTGTCATAAAAAACCTTTCATGTAGAATCCTCTTGACTGCATCAATAGCTAAATTCGAGCAACCGTTGATCAACAAATTGATGCACACCCCCTCTCTTTCCTTGGGGTTTCTCAAACTCACGGTCTAGGATCATTCGAATCAAAGAGTCAGATCGAATCTTCGGGCCTCTGCTATACCCCAAACCAATTTACACAGGTCCCCTTTCCTTCAAAGTGCAGGTTCTATCAAACCTGTGGGCTCTTTCCTGGCCTCTTTGAAGAAATTGAATAACAGGTGCTAGGTCGCCTCGCTAGATCCTTTTCTTCATATGACCTCCTTTTGTGCCCAGGCGCCAAATCAAAGGGCAATTCAGAGCTTTGGGCTTCGAGTGTTTTCTCTCATTGCTCAGCAATTCCCCTAAACCTCGAAGTCGGTAACACACATGGATTAGATCTACATTCCACATTCCTTTCACAGCCAATGACTGAGTGTCACTTCGATACTTCCGTGTTTGGGAGTTTCAAACACTCCAAATACTTTTCTCCCAAAGTTGTCCATACCCAGAGTTACAGATCGAGTGTCGTGTGTTTTCTTAGATCAACAGTCAATATCCATCCCTTACTCCATTTCGAGAGACTTGCAGTCAATGCTCGTTCACATTCTTTCTTCTGGAGTATCAATCCTCTGAAGTGACGAACTTTTCCACACTTCCTGTTCCAATGGAGGGTTCTGATGAACTTCGACACTCCGGCCTTCAGGATTTCTTGTTCCTTTTCTCCTCAATTCTTCAGAGTGACTTTCCTCAATTCTCCAGAGTGACTTTCCTCTGGAGTAAATATCCACTCTCCATGTGTCTATGCAATCAACGGAAAATGATTTTTTTCTTCTTACCTCTTGGCACTTCAAACGACTTCCGGTCAACACTCCTCTTTACCCTTTCTCCTTCCTTCTAAAGACCTCGATCTATTGATGCGTGTCCCTCTCAGATCGATGGTCACGATTTACTTCAGAAGTTCGAGCTTTGGGAGTTTTGAAACCTCCTCCCTCGCTTTCCTCTGGAGTGTACGACCTCCAAAGTGAGGGATCCTATGACACCTATCCCTCCTAATCCGAAGGCTTAAACGAACTTCGACACTATGGCCTTCGAGAGTTATGGCTCCTCCAAGCCCACTTTCCTCTGGAGGGACTCTCCTCTAAAGTAGCAGACCCTTTGACACCTGTCCACTACCGATGGATGACTCTGATGCACTTCAAATCTTTAGCCTTCATAAGTTCTTACATTTTCACACTCGAAAACCTTTGAAGTGACTTTTCTCTGGAGTGCAGGATCCAACGACAACTATCCTCAAAGGATCAATGGCCACATATATCTTCAACTCCCTTTTCCTTCGAGATTTCTTCACCCTCGTTCACTTACTTCTTATCGTATTTTTGAACCTTCAAACCTTCAAATTTCTCACCATGTGTCCCTCACAATGGATGGTTTTGATCTACTCCATTCTTTAGAGATTCGAAAGTTTTTCAAAATCCATGAATGAAATCTCCCAGAGTATTATTCCCTGGAGTTTCAGATCTGTTGACACGTATGTCTTGGCGACCAGCAGCCAAGATCTACTCCAGACTTTGGAGCTTCGATGATCTGACTCTCTTCTTGTTTGCAAACTCCCAGAGTGCTTATGCTATGAAGTTTCAGATCTTTCACCACCTATCCCCCTATATGATGGACAAGGCCTAATCACTTCAGGACTTCGGTGAGTCTATTCTCTTGTGCACACAAAGATATTAGAGTTTTTCCACTTTACCTAGATCTGACAAATGTCGATGCTTCGTTCTCAAATCCTATGGACGAGATTTGTTCTCCTCCTTAAATTGGACTCCTAACCGATGGTCCACATCGTTCCATGCCACTGATCCAATAGTGCCTGCAACTCCTCCTCCATGCTACTATGAGTCCCTCTCGATCTTGGGATATTTTAAATAACTCAAAGGATACRRAATTTGGACCTCCCTCTACAAGCCTGACCACTTGGTCACTACACTAGAATTCTTAGAAATATTATATCTCTTGAGCTTKTCTACTTCGAGGTGATATGAACCTCGAATGCCTCCTCTGGACGCCTCCAATCTTTCAGAATTAGAAGGTTTTCTAAGTTKCTTCTATGCAACTCTTGTAGTCGCTATCTCTTCTGATATTTAGAGTCATGTCAGTCACTCTCAACCCACGCTCTCCTTGTGGGTACTGTGAACTCCTTGCACCAAATATCTGCAAAATTTCAAGTTATTCCCCCTCAACTTCATAGTCAAACTTGACTTGGCCATCGCACTCCTTGTGGGAACTATGCACTCCTTGCACTGAAGCTTTCAAGAAGAGAAACAATAAAAAATTATAGAAGCCTCATAAGTTTCCACCCATAGCCATGAAAAACATACTCATGCATATAAACACACACATATATCATTCATTAAACACAGATAACACAAATCGATGTCATATGTAGAAAAAAATGCTTTCTTTGTATTAAGATTAATGTCTCTTTACAAATGTGTATAGAGACTGGACTATAATAGAGTCTCAGTTCTTTCTCCTACTCCTACTCCTACCTCAATTGGGTATGTCTCTCTCTACTCTACCTCTACTAGTTCTCTCTTTTTACAAGAGGGCCTCCTCGAGCTTATCCTCTCCACCGCCTTAGTGTCATCACTATCTCATTTAAGACACCTTACCCCTACATATCATTACCATGAATGAATATTTAGACCTGAATCAGATCTAGACCTGCTTACATCAACCATTAAGGAGACCCTATCCAATACCTATACAAAGGCATGGATTAGCTTTACTCAACCTTACAACATAAATATGTATAGGATCATATTTAATTTTAAAAAATGGAAGGGTTGGTGCCTCTCCCTTTCTCCAATGCGTGCCTATGTGTTTTCTTGTTGGCACATCTGCTAATGTGGAAGGATGGTCCTGCATCATAGTTCACTGCTGCGAAAAATTCATGAGCTCCCTAGTTCTATTGAAATCCTCAAGGATCCCAAACTTCTTCTTGGAGTTGTCCTCCTACTCCTCCACTATGTTGTTGTTGTTGCTGCTTCCCTATTGTTGTTGTAGGTTCTCCATTTTTTAGAGTCCTTCTATTGAAAGTCTCCTCTGTTGATCTCACCATTAGCTCCCTGATTTCTTTTATTTCTCTTTCGAGCTTGTATATTGGTTAGCTTCCTCCATGCAATTTTCTCTACTGCACTTCCTTCTGCTAATCAAAAGGTAGATCTTGATCTCCCATGTTGTCTTCCTCTCCCATGGGATTATCTTTCCATTGCTCCCTGGGTTCATTTCCTGCAATTCCCTCACTAAGCTTCTACTCAGCTATCTCTGCTAACATATTGGATTCTTCTAGTTCTTCTGCTAACACTCTCCCATCTTCCTCCAACTGCTCCTCAGAATGGAATTCTCCTCCATATTCCTCCAACTTAACCTGTTGGATGTGTCTTCTTTTCACTTTCACCCTTTTCTCCATGTCTTCAAATTCTTCCCAAATATCAGCAAAGTCCATGTTGTATGTTTCCTCTTCTGCCACAGGGTATAAATCTGTAGTCATCTCTTGTTCAACTTTCTGGCTGAAAATTTTGAGAAACTATATTGAATGATCTTCTACTTCTTCTATGTGGGAAGAATTTAGTATATTCTCCATCTCCCCCTTTATGACAATCTCTATTGGCTATCCTTCTTCTGCTGCATCTACAACACATATGCTAGCCTCTGCTTGGTTGCTTAGCAGGAATATTTTGATTCCTCCAATGATCAAAATGCACCTCTGATCTTCCTCTTTTATGGTGGAAGTATTTAAATTCTCACCATATTCATTCAAATGGTCTACAAACCCACATGAATATTCATACATATGAGGCCTTTCTTATGCCTCCCTGCCATCTGTCAACATTCCTTTTTGATATGAACTTTTATCTGAGCTCTTGAGACTTTTAGACAATCTCATTTCACTTTTATTTCCCTCTTGGCAATATAGGATTTATCCCCTACCTTCCTGGAAGTCTATGAGATCTTCAGCTGATCTCATCTCATTTTCCACCT
>JASDQU010587555.1:38567-49749 GCA_032191745.1 Picea mariana | reverse complement strand
TACATTACAAACCCCTTCATCTCTCCCAAATTCATTATTTGTCCCACGTTTTAAGTAATTATTAGTTTGTGGAGATATAAGTGATGCTTAGTAAAGATGTATAATTGCAGAGAATATTGCCGAATTCTTCTTTGACTGTCCCCTTTTCCCCTTAACTTATCTTTACTTCTTGCGTGCTTGATTGCTGGTTAACTTAGGGCCATCATTAAATTATATACTATGCAAGATAATATTTGATGTTTTACTAGCTGTAAGTTGTATATACTAAGTTAGTCTTTATGATCATCTAGATGTGTTTCTTCAGCAGAGGTAGTTATAACAAAGGAATCAAAGATAACAGAGGAAATAGAGGAATTTGGAACAAAGGACAAAATGTTGGTTTGCAGAGGGGTAGAAACAAAAGACTGAGATTTTTGTCATTTTTTCCAACTTACCATTTTTTCCTTCTATGTGTACTTCTGTGCCCAAGATTTGTTTTGCTGCTCCTAGATCCTTCATCTGAAACATCATGTCCAACTAAGCCTTTAAACTGTTGATCTTAATCATTATTTGGGTTGCAACAAGCATATCATCGACATATAACACCAAGATAATGAATGCACCATTTTACAAAATTTCAAAGTAAACATAATGATTATACTCACTTCTTAAGAACTTTTGTCTCACCGTGAAGGAATCAAACATCTTGTACCATTTCCTGGTTACCTTTAGGTCATACGATGATTTTGCGTGTTTGCAAACAAATCTCCCTTTGTGATCCTGAACAACATCTGATTGTTCCATGTACATATCTCTTCTAGTGATGATTGTGGCAGTAGGCTCCCACAATCTACATCCCTTATCTCCATCATTATAACCAACATAGATATTAAACTTGCAAAAATTCAAAGATTGTAATTTTGGAAGTAACTTACGATTTACTAGTACCTACAACTGCTACCATTTCTTGCTCATATGGCCTATTCATTGATTCCATAAACAAGTATATACACTTTCTTCCTTAGATACCACCACAACTTCATTTACTTGAGTGCTTCTTTCCAGTTTGTAAAGGTTTCCAATCTTTCTAGCCTTCATAACCACCAAGATGCCCTTGGATACTTTCAGTTCTCCACCTTGAATTGTAAACTTGTAACCTCTAGAATCCAAAATCCCAATGAAGTTAAATTCTTTTTAAGTTATGGTACATGTCTAACATCCATCAACGTTCTTACAATATGATCAAACATCTTAATCTTAATGCTCCCAAATCCCGACAATTTTACAAGAGCTATCATTTCCCATGAATATAACACTGTCATCTATATATTGGTAAGAAGAGAACCAACTTTTGTGTGAACACATGTGATGGGAAGTGTTGGGTGCCAATTTTGATCTTTTAATTAGGCCCATTCACCTCCATTTTTACCTTGAGAACCTCTACTTTTTCCTATTTTCATGTACTTAATGGCATAATATGCACAAACAAGGTAATACGTTGTCTTTTGGGAGAAAACTCTTAGTTTTTCTTGGAAATGATAATTAAATCTATTTTTGAAAATAACTGCATATAAATCAACTATTACAGGAATTAACCATGTTTTACCAGTTATTACAGGAATTGGTGATTAGCATACTTCTGCTCACTCAGAAGGAAAAATTCCACTTGGAGGTACTTCACCAATACCAGGAGATGGTGATTTATCTATATTATCATTCCCATTGGATTCAACGCCCAGTGGTCAACGATAGTGAAAATTGACATGCAGTTATTATAGGAAATTCCCAGAACTAGCTGGAAATCCATCAGTTCACTCACAAAATTGGGAATTTGATGCCAGGAGCGAGGAGTGAAGATCAATATATCAGAATATCAAGGATCCAATCTATAAAATCAAGGATAATATATGCTAAACACTACAATGGATATAAATGATTTTCCTATAATCAGTTTTGAAATAAACAGTTTTTTTAAGCAGTGATATTCAGAGGTTCTTTCTGGAGCGATGAGGATGAATAAATGAATTTCACGACATGGGTTTTGTGCGAAATAAGGTCATTTAGGCGAGTGAAGGGGTGGATTTCCCATAAAACACATTTTGAGAGAGATACATGCATACTTCTAATACATTTTCTTCTATATTTCCTACAACGGTCGATTATCAAACCACATGTTAAGGGTTGCGCCCAACCAAGGAATAAAATATGCTTTTAATATCCATAGATGTAGTCACAAATACAGAAAGTTTGTTAGATGTAATTTATCATATATAAACATGTTGAGCATATGTATTGGGGGCCCAATTTATTTTTATTGTTAAAGCATATGGCTGAAAACAAATTGTAGCTGCCGATTCAAAAGCAATTGACTGAATACAATGGAGTTTTGAGTTAATTAGATGTGTCAAGTTTCTTAAGAGTTTTGAGTTTTTTTAAGAACATATGATAGGAGGGCCCTCTGGTATGTGTTGTATATTTACTTTAGCATTTTTCTTTAGAATTGCTCTTTCTTTTGATTGCATTAATTTCCTATAGAAATATAGTCGCTGAAATTTCCTGTAGATGCAAAATTTTAGATTCCAGGCAATGCTACTTTGTGTATGGTGAATAATTGTTTAGGATGATGATGTTAAGACAATAAAACAACTGAATGCTCTTCCTATACTGTTCTATACCAACAATTATAACAAAATATACTCAAAGATTAAACTAAGTCTATAAGTTTTTCTTATCAACACATTTCATTTCAGTATTGAATAGATTAAGTTTACCTCCAACCAACTTTTCACTCATATTTATAAATATTCCTTTCTGATTTCATAATTTAGTTGACCAAGACATAATGCGTTTGTAAGCAAGCACAAAGAGTGACTTCTTGCAATCTAGGTCCCTACCATTTGATGGTCAAGTCTAAATGACTATGATCATAGGAATTAATTCATGTATGTGAATTTGAAATTTTACTATCTGATTTTTACTAGGAATCCATGGGCAATTTCAAGACTAGTTCTGCACATATTGTTCCTGTGTCTCATAAGTTTACTTACCCAGATTGATAATAAATGCTGAGGAATATAGAACGCTAGATCAACCCAATAGGAAGCACTAAAGTCTAACAACCATTCTTCTTGATATTGTGGGATACTACAAATAGATAAAACTTTACCAACCATACCTAAACTTGATTCAACCAGATTTGCTTCCTTACCAAAGTCTTTCTTGGATTCCTTTTTCTTCCAACAATCTCTCTTGAGATTCTCAATTTTATTGAAGTACCAACATTTAGCTTACTATTCTTTCCCTTTGACTTGGATTTGAATGTACCTCTCGATTTCTCCCCTCTTTCTCTGTATTGGCCTTTAACCACCATTGCTTCTGGTGTGAAGGTTTCTATACTGGATTTCCTCCTCACCTCCTCAGAAAACAAAACTCCCACAATATAGTCAAACTCAATGGTGACTATTGTGCTTAATCTAATAGAAGTGACTAAATGATACCAAGACTCAAGCAATGAACACAACAATGTCACTGCCTTATCTTCCTCATCGATTTTTACATCCATACTAGTTAATTGGCATATCAGAGTATTAAATACATTTAAATGATCAACAATTTTGGTACCTTCTTTATCCATACACTGTACAGTTTCCTCTTCAAGTAGATTTGGTTTTTCAAGGACTTTGTCATGTAAAGGATTCCCATTCTGCTCCATAAGCCTACGATTGTCTCCTCTCCAATGATATTAAACAAAAATTCATCTGCCATACAAAAATAGATGGTACTAAGAGTTTTGGAATCCATATATTCCCAGTCCTTGTTTTTCATATTCGTCGGTCTCTTTGTATTGCCCATCAATGCTTTGTGCAATCCTTGTTGTACCAACAAATTCCACATCTTCAGATTCCATAAATCATAGTTTTTCCTCCCACTAAAGTTCTCCACCTCAAACTTTGTGTTTGTCATTTTATCCATTGTGCACACAAGATCCCTCCAAATCGAAATTAAAAAAATAAATCTCAACATGAAAAACAAATTATACCTCCAAAAGGATGCTTGGACAGTACTTGGCACACCCCCCCCCACTCCAAAACGACCTCCACCCACTGCCTTTGCTTTTGCGAGGCCCTTCCACTCCTCCAATGATTTCTCAACATTCATGTGGCAGAGCCTTTGTCCACTCATGTCATAGAAGGAATTGTAGTTACTAGTATTCTTCTAGCCGACCTTGGTAGCAACACTCCTCGGAAGAGAGTTGAACCCTCCCTTTCCCGCTCTCATCCTGAGGAGAATATGGACTTGTGGGCATAATTTATTGCATGCAGTGACCAGAAGGGCATCATCAACAATATGTAGGCATTTTGTTTTACCATCCAAACCCTTGACAATCAACTACATACTCTGGTGGATTCACTAACCTGTCATCAACCACGCGAGCGAGTTTGGGGTTCACTCTTAGCTTCTCCAATCCAAACTTGATTTGAAAATCCACAAACATATTCAATATTTACACCCAGGCCATAGGCCAATCTCAAGCTCTAATACCACTTATTGGGGAATCGTGTAGAAAAATTTAACATCAAAACAAATCTAGAAAGTAACAAACATTAATAGAATAACAATCACAAATGACACAGAGAATATCCAACGACAAGGGAAATGGTATTCATATTGATCAATCTCGGAGTTTGCAAAATAACCTAACAAACAAGCTTACAACTCTATGCTTTATGCCTCTACGGGCTACACGCACACACACACACACACACACACACACACGCACGCACACACACACACACACACACACACACACACACATCACAACATCCAATTGTTACATAAATCGATGGAAACTGATGTATCCTAGTTTGGTTTAATTGAATGTGAATCGATTGAACTTCCACACAACATTCAAATCGTTAGATACTGTTATGACCCTGTTGAACTCCTGAACTGCCAAATTGTTGTCACCTGTTCAACATAATTTTCACAGTGAGGTTCTTCAAATGTTTGTGACAAACTCATTAGTAGGTCCTCCTTTTTTTCCATGTGCAAATGCTTTACCTTCCTCGAGAAATGAATACCAATGGCAAACAAAGATTGAGATAGTTTAGAAGCATTTTTACTTGAACTATCACCATTTATGTAATAAAGAACCAAAGGCATGACTGTGTGTCATTGAATCATATTATTATATTATATTCATTTCATATATTTACCTAATGTGTTTAATATTTTTTCAACTCTATCCATTTTACTATCATCTAAATGATTTTATAAGTTGCTTGAGAAAATTAACTGATTGATTTGAATCATTGGCATCCCCCTTGTTTGTATGAATGTCTTAGAACATTATTTCTTAAGCTATTTATTTATGAGAAGGAACTAGAATTACATCAATTTTATAATGGAAACCAGCCTGTGTTACTAAGTATTGAATAAAAGAAGGAACCAACCAATAATACTATAATGGATGCAAATCTGATAAGAGGTATTTACCACTCTACAAGACCAGACCCATGGATTTTACAGAAAGCACACCAAAAGATCCCAATTTAGATTTAGAAGTCAATGATAATGAAAAGCATAGAGATAATTCATGCATGTAGAAAATAGGAGAAATAAAATGAAGAAATTTGCTATTGTGAAGAACATGAAATTCCAAGAAGCACATATAGAAAGGAGAGAGACTATGATAGACAAAGAGATATGAAGAATCAATAAGTAGAACAATACCTGTCATAAAAAATGTAGTTTTACCCTAGGTATCGAAGGATAACAACTCAAGTAATTTTATATCTCCTTTTGAGAGGAGGAGAATTGTAAGGCCCTGTTGTGTGTGGGTGTTGTGTAATGATTTGTTTGCAATGGAAAATTTTCCCCTTATGACTAGTTGTTGAAAAAAATGTACTTTGGTAATAGATGATGTGATCCCCTTCAGTAACTATGATCAAATTATTGGCTACCCTCTAGCTATACTTTGAGTGTTTTATACTATTATTTGGGCTCCTCTTTCGGGATGATTCCTTCTTAGAAATTTACTTACCATAGGATATGTGTATGACCTGATGAATGCATATATATCCTTGATGGTTGATGATAAGTAGTATTTATTTGATATGATGTTTATATGATGATATGTTGATGCTTTAGTTTGATTAATAGAAGATGGTGTTCTAGACTCACCATGCCCTCGTGCTCACCTCCTGTACATATTTTTTAAGCAAAGATACATGAAAAACATTATGTATTTTAATATTTACGGGAAAAACAAGTTTATGATCTACCGGTCCCATCCTTTCTAAAATTTTAAATGGTCCACAATATCTGGGTGCAAGTTTGGCATAGGCTCCAAGCTTCAATGAACTCTTCTGCAATTTCACTTTAAAATACACATGCTCACTGATTTTGAAGTATTTATACATCTGGTTTCTATTTGCATAACTCTTTTATATGTATTTGGTTGTCTTCAAGTTTTGTTTGATCTTGATAACTTTTTATTCCATGTCTTTCAACAGTTCTAGTCCAAGTGTAATAATATTCACTGGGTTGTCCCATCTTACAGGTGTATTACACCTTTTTCCATATATTGCCTCAAAAGGACTCATCTTTGAAGATGTTTGGTAACCATTATTATAGGAAAACTTGACCAAATGTAGGTGTTCCTCCCATTTACTTAGTCTAATCATGACATACATGTGAATCATGTCTTCCAGTATTTTGTTTTTCCTTTCCGTCTACCCATCTAACTATGGATGATAGACAGTGCTAAAATTTAGTTTTGTACCCAAGCCTTCGAATAGTCCTTTCCAAAATCTTGATGTAAAATTTCAATCTCTATCATATATGCTATAGTGGGGAAACCCCCCTACGGATTACACTAGGGTTATAAATTGCAGGCAAAGCTAACCGTTGAAAGTCTCCTACTTTTAACAATTATCTCAACAACACCTCACATTCATGAATAAAGTACAAAGTATAGGGATCTGGTAGTCTTACCTTAAACTCCACGTCCGGTGTCGATCCCTTTGCGTTCGGTCACTTCTCGACTACAAATCTCCTCCCAAGGCTGACCTGCATTTACCAAAAGATGAAGAAGAAACTACAAACATGCATTCTATATGCGAATTAGTGGGTTAGATGTCATAACAAAATGTAGATCAAACATGAAGATTAAACACATCATATGGTGGGACGGAAAAAGTACTTCTTTATATTAATCTCACAGAGTTACTTACAAAATGAGATCGACGAATGCTCCCTGAACTTGGTCCTGGGATCCTCTTCACCAAGCTCCAACTGCTTCCACGTATCCTTCTTCTCTCACACTTCTCTCTGGAGAATGGGCATAGGCTTATGGATGAGGAAAAAGGCAAGAATAGGGAATTCTAGCTCAAAACTCACAAAGTGGTTGCAAATTCTTGGGGCAAGGGGGAAAAGTGAAATGGGAAGAGTTTAACTATAGCTATGTTTCTCCTTGGAATGAGACCCCAACACCTCTTTTTATATGACAAAAATATGGTTATTCAGTTGGGTGACAGGCTATAGGCGGTCAATTGGTTAAGAAACAACCCAATAACCCATAATCTCAACGAATCCCTAGCAAATTTTTATTTTTTGCAACTTTTGTGGGTATACGTGGGTTGTAATGGTGCAGCTAGCATACGTACGTGGGAAGTAGTGGTGCAGGGCACATACATCTTCAAAAATAGTGTTTTTTAGAAGAGGTGTTCTATATTGGCTTGGAAAAAATAGTAAGTAAGATGTCTTGATGCCAGGTATGCATGTATGGTGCAATTTAGGGTTATAATAGATGCCCCCTAATGTGTGAGGTCAGAAGAGCATCTAATGGCCGAAATAGACTACAAATATTTACCAACCTATGAAGTGAGTGAGCTCGGGACCAGAGTTAGGGAGGTGCCATCTGCAAAATAACAATTGTCTCACCGAGGCGGGCATACCCATGCTCGGGATGAAATAAATCATGGTTTCCAATCAAATACACTGCAGATCCATGTCATATAACTATATAAAGTGTAGTCGCGAGCTATACACAACATATCTACATCTCAAAATCACAGATATACATGTATAGTATCCATATTCAAGAAGCCAACGATGCTTGATGGCTGGAGATGAGGTCTTTAGAGCTCGAGAAACAACTTCAAGATATTCAAAACTTGGGTAGGAGTGTAATGTGAGTGTACAAGTTCACTACCCAGAGGTCTTCGACAGCTCATCAAGGAAACAGACAAGAGGATCTCGGTGATCGGGCAGAGAACTTGATTGATTTTGAATAAGGACTTGATTGGAATTTAGGGATGGTCGGTCATGAGGTCAAGAGACAAACTGTAGAAAGGATGACTCAAGTTGGGTAAAACTTCCCTTGGACAATAGAATGACTGATGATCAGAATCAGGAAGCATGACATTGACATAAGTTCACGATGCAGGAGGCAACACAAACTCTCCATGTGTTTGGAAGGATAACCAAAAAGAGGAGGACACAACTCTATGTTACGAGAACAACTTCCTAAGGTCATATTAAATCCCAAAGCTTGACGAACAAATGGAAGGATGTGCTTTGTCCAAGGGCGACTCATTGTGCTGCCATAAAAATAAAATACTTTTCCCATCCTCTTTTTGGGGTATATTTGATTTTTTTTGTCTTTTTCAATAATTTGAAAGCTTGAAAAAGAATAAAAGAATGCTACATTACAAGGGAGGAATGAGTGTCACAAGCATACTAGTTCCAAGCGCAAGGAACACACTAATGCTCAGAGCAAGGAGACATGTGTAGGGAAAGGACACTCGAGAAAATTCCTCCATGGGTCAAAGTGTTAAGACGCAAAGGCAAACTGCTACAAGGCTTACATATAAGGCATGCTTCAAAGGTTCAATTGAGAGCAACATGGAGTCGAAATTAGGCCAAAGACGCAGGAATGCAAATGCGATTAATAAGACACAATGATAACGTCCTTCAATGTGATTCTAAATGAGCCCAGAGAAGGTAAGCTCAGTGGTTTTTCATTTTTAGAGAGTCTGAAAAAGTGCAAAAGAAGACTCCATCGGGGTACCTTTTTTCAAAAATAGTCTAGTTGGCTCGAAAAAAGGGGGTAAACTAGCACCGAAAATACATCTATTCAAAACCATTTTAACAAGTGTGACAAAGACAAGATCACTCGACAATATTTTTCAATTTTAAGGAGTCTAAATATAGCTTAACTATGGAATCGTTGCCTTTTTCTAGATTTAGTTTCCTTAGCCCGAAAAAGGTGAAATTTACTGAGGAGAACTCTCCCGGTGAGACGAATCTCCCGAGGTGTACATTTTTCCTCCTTAATTTACAGGTCGGAAAAAAGGGGTAAACTCATGCCAGTAGATGTTTTTCTGAACCAATTAATGAGTGTGAAAGAACAAGGTCACTCGACAATATTTTCACTTTTACGGAGTCTGAAAAGAGCTTAACTATGGACTCTGTAATGGATGTTTTTCTGGACCGGTGTAACGAGTGTGAAGAAACAAGCTCACTTGGCAATCTTTTCAATTTTAGGGAGTCTGAAAAGAGCTTAACTATGGACTCTGTGGGGGTTCCTTTTTCGTAAATTTAGTCCCTCAGGCCTGAAAAAGAGTTAAACTTATACCTAAGAATACTCTTCTAGTGAACCAGAGTTCCTAGAGTATACCTTTGTTCGTACAATTAACTGTCCGGACCAAAAAAAGGGGTAAACTATTGCCGGACAGACATGCCTTCAAATTTGAGTTTGACGAGTGTGAAGGGAAACAAGATCGCTTGACAATCTTTTCATGTTTAGACCCTTACTTAACTTAAATATTCTGGGCCTTAAGAGGTATTATACCTGCTCTGAAAGGGCCCCTATAGCAGCTCTGTATCCGAGAAGAGGTGGAAATGGAATTTCAAGCGGTTTCGAGACCTCATGGCCAGAAAGAAAAGATATTGGGTAGCCGTCCAAGAGAAAGTAATGCAAATAGGCTAAATAGTCCTGGTCCAAGTGCCTATATCATTTCATCTAATAAATCAAGGCAGTAGTTCCGGTTTGAAAAGGGCTTAAAAGAAGACCCGTTTTTCAAGAGTCCCGAGGGTGAAGCCAAGAGTGATGACATATCAAACATGTAAAGGCTCAAACTCGTAATTAAAACAAGACTAAAAGGACTCTCAAGCCTAAAGTCATTAAGGACGACATGGACACCAAAATGCAACCAAGATCTACCTAGGGAATCCATGTGAAGGTAGGCTCTACCACTAAATTACAACACTTCTAGAGCAGCAATGATGGTTCTGTGTCGCAATTCGGTGGAGTCGATCCTATGGTAAAGCAAAAAACACAACGAGGTGCAACAAGTGGAGGTGGAATCCTAACTTAAATGCACAAAGTTGGAAAAACAACTTTTCACCAAAGGACCTTAAAAGTGCCCCAACTCCCAAAACGTTCGCCGAACCAAAATTAAAGTGTATCCTAACATCCAATGAGAAACTCAAGAACCACATTACGTGATTTTCAAGCCAGAAAAAATGACAAAAAGGGTCAAACAATGACAAAAAGGGCCAAACAATGACAAAAAGGGCCAAAAAAGTCTATAAATAGAAGATGGCAGCTCATTATCACCATTGCAAATTGAGAATTGACCAAAAAGGAAAAAACACCCCTTTGTGAAAGAAGTTGATTCCCAGAGCTTCAGTGGACGAAACAAACTTCCGCTTGGGCCAAGTAAGTACAAACTAGCTCCTCCTGCATTTCCATACTTTCTTTTTTCATTTCTTTTTGTTTTTGGGGGGGTGCGCACCCTTAAAAAGGTCATCCCTGTGTGTACGCGGGTTGTCTAAGCACAGCCCGCATATGAACACAGGCAAATAATAGTCTGCCTGCATACATACGCGACTGTGACCAGCACAACCCGCGTACACCCTCTAACATATGAAAAAAAAAGTGAAAATGCATTATTTAACTCCCCTTTGAACTTGACATTTTGCATAATGTATGTCCATTGGAGAGAGAGAGATCATGAGGACATTGATATAATGGTAGAGGAAGACCCTGCTGCTGTCACTGAATTAAAACAATGTGGGTTGTGGAAATTCTTCTGGTGTCCACTCATGAGGGCACAAACTAGGCTGTTGAACGCCTTGGTGGATTACTGGCACCCAGATGCAGAGGCATTTATGCTTGAGGGATAGTCGTTGACTC
>JASDQU010587555.1:2527-18014 GCA_032191745.1 Picea mariana | reverse complement strand
TGAAAGAACCACAAAGGCTAAAACATAAAAGACTCACGGACTCATCAAAAAAACCCTTTCAACGAAAACATAAGCAATCGTTAAAAGATAAAGAAACTGACGTTAAACCTAGGATCAAAGACTGTAACTATAGAGACCATGAATAGATCAAGAAACCCCTGAGAAGTCAGACTTCAATCAGGGAATATGATGATTGCCTCCCCTTGAGAAAAAGGATTCTTGACACAGGCACGCTACTGATACTTAAGCAACCTACGTATGTACGCGGGTTGTCCAAAGGTAGGGCGCGTATGTATGTGGGCAGACCCACTGCAGGCCGCGTACACCTATGTAGCTTCTCAAAAAAAGAAAACCAACAGTCAAAGCTGACAAGGTAGGGAGTACTGGTATGGCAAACCAGAATCCCGTAAAGACTCAGTAACTTACAGATAACTCAAAGAGGTAATTAAACCAATTACAACACCCAAAAATATCCTCTAAAAACCCTAGAGGCTCCCCAGTATGGTTGTCAATTCTGCTATAGTGGGAAAACCCCCCAACGGAGTACACTAGGGTTCTAAAGTGTAGGCAGAGCTAACCATATAAAGTCTCCTACTTTTAACAACTATCTCAACAACACCCCACATTCATGCATAAAGTACAAAGTATAGGGATCTGATAGTCTTACCTTAAACTCCGCGTCCGGTGTCGATCCCTTTGCGTTCGATCGCTTCTCAACTACAAATATCCTCTCAAGGTTGACCTACATTCACCAAAATACAAACAAGGAACTACGAACATGCATTCTATATACAAATTAGTGGGTTAGATGTCATAACAAAATGTAGATCAAACATCAAGATTAAACACATCATATGGCGGGACAAAAAACATACTTCTTTATATTAATCTCACATAGTTACTTACAAAATGAGATCGACGACTGCTCCTTGAACCCAGTCCTGGGCTCCTCTTCACCAAGTTCCAACTGCTTCCACGTATCCTTCTTCTCTCACACTTCTCTCTAGAGAATGGGCATAGGCTTATGGATGAGGAAAAAGGCAAGAATAGGGAATTTTGGCTCAAAACTCACAATGTGGATGCAAATTCTTGGGGCAAGGGGGGAAAGTGAAATGGATAGAGTTTCATTGTAGTTATGTTTCTCCTTGGAATGAGACCCCAACACCTCTTTTTATATGACAAAAAGATGGTTATTCGGTTGGGTGACGGGCTATAGGCGGTCAATTGGTTAAGAAACCACCCAATAGCTCATAATCTCAACGAATCCCTTGCACCTTTTTATTTTTTTCAACTTTTGTGGGTATATGCGGGCTGTAATGGTGCAGCTAGCGTACATACATGGGAAATAGTGGTGCAGGGCATGTACATCTTCAAAAATAGTGTTTTTAAGAAGAGTTGTTTTGTATTGGCTTGGCAAAAATAGTAAGTAAGATGGCCTAATGTCAGGTATGCATGTATGGTGCAATTTAGGGTTATAACAATATATGATCATGGTAGGTATTACATGCAATCTAAATATTTCTTTCATGAAAATATTTGCAACATTGACTGCTTTAAATGTGGGCATATAGGAATGAAGTGAGTGGCCTTGCTCAATTTGTACACTACAACCATGATGGCATCATGTTGTTTCACTATCTTTGGAAATCCTATGATAAATTCCATGCTTATCACTTTCCATTTCCATTCACGAATGGGTAAAGGTTGCAACTATCCTACTACATGCTTATGTTCTACTTTAACATGTTGACATTCTAATTATCTTGCAATATAGTCAACAATTTCATTTTTCATTCCAGGCCAAAAGTACTATTTTATTACTGCGGTAATCATTTACTGATAACATGGATGTACTTAGTAAGGTTGCTTATGCATTTCATCCAAGATAAGTCTCTTTAAATCCTTTGTATCAGGAATGTACAATCTATAGATCATCAATCCTTCTTCAGTGATTTGATAGCCATCAAATTTTTGGTTTTTGTGGCTCTTGTTGTAGGCATTCCTTTACTTGTAGAAAATGCTCATCCTTACCCAAGGGATCTTTTATCCTGGACTACATATTAGATTCACAAGTGTTGATAGCTTCCAATTGTATAGCCTGCATACTCATTCTAAGTGCATATGATACCTTATTCTCTTTGCCCTTTATGCGTCTGGTTTCAAAATCATACTCATTAATGAATTCTAACCATCTAGCATGTATGGCATTCAAGTGAGTTGGATTGAAAATATGTTTTAATCCATTTTCGTCTATCAACAAAACAAATTTTCTACCCATCAAGTAATGCCGCAACATCTTCAATGCATGTATGATGGATGCAAGTTCCAAGTCATGGGTAAAATAGTTTCTTTCACGCTCCTTCAATTTATTGGATTCATAACTTACCACGTGATTATATTGCATAATAAATTCACCCAGTCCTTCCTTACATGCATATGTACACACTGTAAAATCTTTGGTTGGATCAACAATATTTAGTATCAATGCACTGGTTAGAAGATACTTCAACTATTGAAAACTTTCTTCACATTTAGTATACCACGGGAAATTTACTCATTTATTTTGCAAAGAGGTTATGGGATGGCCAATTTTTGAAAACACCTCAATGAATCTTATGTAGTATCCTACCAGTCCCATAAATGAACTTACATTGGTCACATTCTTCAGAGTGGGCTAGTTCATTATAGCCTTTATCTTTTCTGGATCAATTGATATTCCCTGTTATGATATGATGTGTCCCAAATACTGTATCTGCCTTTGATAGAAATCATATTTACTGAAATTGGCATAAAACTAATGTTCTATTCGTGTCTGCAAAACCAATATTAGATGCTCTTCATTTTTTTCTTTTGATTTAGAGTAGATAAGGATCCCATTGATAAAGTCCAATACAATCTTATCCAAATATTTGTTGAAAACGTTGTTCATGAGACACATGAATGTAGCCGGTGCATTGTTAAGTCTAAATGGTACCATCATGAACTCATAATGGCTGCAACTTATTCTGAAAGTTGTCTTATGAATATCCTCATCTTTAATCATGAATTGATGATACTCTAATCTCAATTCAATCTTCAAAAATACTTTTTCTCCTAGTATTTGATCGAACATATCATCAATTCGGGGAAAAGGGTACTTATTTTTCATTGTCACTTTGTTCAACTATCTGTAGTCAATGCATAATCTAAGAGTTCCATCTTTTTTCTTTACAAATATTATAGGTTCTCCCCAAGGATACACACTTGGTTAGATATACCCTTTGTCTAAGAAATCATGTATTTACATCTCCAGTTCCAACAATTCAGGTGTACTCATTCTTGATGCAGGAGCATCGCCAGTAAAGCACGAGTGGAAAACAAATCAGTGCACTAGCGCACATTTTTAAGTGATAATTTTGAATTTAAGAAGGCATATCATGCAAATACTCTAAAAAGATCGAAATTAAAGAACTTCTTAAATGTTTTGGAGTTGGATGATTGCATGAGATCGATGGGGAATGTATTTTCTTTTAATGTGGTAGATTGCAGTGCATATTCAAAGCGTTTTCTCTTATCTGTCTGTCTCAAACATTTATTGTAATAAATCCTTAAGTAGTTGAAATCTTTTATTTCGATAGGATAGCACTAAGGTAGTCGGAGGGAAAACTCTATGAGCCCTCTTGTATAAATAAATGTATTTTTGCCCAAATGAGGTTGTTGATGGTTATTGCTAAATTTTAGTTGAGAGCCGTTGAGAGTTGTATAATTTCTTAATAACATTGTATGAGTCCATGTACATATCATTTGAATGAATATAATAGAGAAGCATTGTTCCAAATGGATGGTGTTGTTGTTGTTGTGTCTATCTGAATGAATGAATGGTAGGCTTTCTGTAATTTTGCAATTCTCTGTTATTTCTTGTTCTTATGTTATGAATGCATTTACATGGTTGAATGTATGAATCTATGAGATATTAGATAAGTTTCAATTGTTTCTCTTCTACGCGCCTATGCAAGGAGTGCATAAGTGTCCGTAAGGTGTGCATTGATAGAGTCTATTTCGACTCAGAAGCTTAGAAGAGATAACGTGAAACTTTTGTATGCAAGGAGTGCATAAGTGTCTGCAAGGTGTGCATTGACAAAGTTTGTTTTGACTAGAAAATTTAAGGGGGGCAGCTTGAAGGTGTGCATAGGAAGAAACGCACTCAGAGCCATATTGTTCAGGAGGAACAATTGAGCCGTGGAAGGACTGTTGCAAGGAGTGCACAGTCGGCCATCGAGATTGAAGTTGTGGAAGTTTGTCGCAAGGTGTGTGCAGGGTCGATACTTGACTAAGTATCGAAGGAGTCATTATGAGAAGTTCAGAGTGTTGAGGAGGAACAATTCCAAGAGAGATAACTTGGAGCTTTGTATGCAGAGAGTGAGTATTGTCCGCAAGGAGTGTCTGATAGAGTCTTTTGACTCACAAGTCCAGGAGGAATAACTTAAGAGTATTTGTAGAAGAGTGTGAAGAACTGTTGCAAGGTGTGCATAGTCATCCACAAAGAAGCTAAGTCATGGAGAAAACCCGTTGCAAGGTGTGTAAAGGGTAAGTTTCGACTAAGTGTCAAAGAAACACTTTGTGGAGTTAGAGGTTTCGAGAAAGGAAAAGATCATAAGAGATAGTAGTAAGCATCCTTCAATAGAGAGGAGTCCTTGAAGGTTCTCCAAATTAATGAGCAAGATCCATCCAGGAGGGAGAATAATCGTTCCAGATCGTCAGATCTGGGTGAGTTGCACGAATATTAGCCATGGAAGTCCTTCGGCACTTTGTGGATTAGAGGCACAAAAGTGTTGTAAGAGTGAGGGGTCGCCGAAGTTGCAAAGTGATCCTAGCCGTTGGCAGGGAGGAGGATACGTGTGATCCAAAAAGGATCCAGAGAAGGCTAAGAACAACTCAGAACTTACAGAGGCAACTTAGAATGCTCAGAATGGATTCAACAGACAACAAAAGGGAAAAAATTCAAAGTTCCAAAAACTTAGTTAAAATGGCATGAACGCAAAGAGCGCGTCGCAAGCTTTCTAACGGTGCAAACGACTCGTCAAACAGAGTTACGGATCAAAAGTTATAAGTAGTCAAAGTTCAGGTCAAACTTGGTCAAAAAATCAAGGTGACATGTGTCACCACTGCAAGGGTGACACGTAGCACATTCGTATATCTGATGTGGAAAAGTACTGAGTTGGCATGGGATGACATGGCAAGGTCGTATAGGTTGATGGCAGACACATGGGTGAATTAGGTTGTGACAAGTGTCAGTTTCATGGGAAAATGTTATGGTACCACGTGGCCCAGTCATGGGCTGCTGTAAGTCTTAAACATGTGTAGTAAAGCAATGCATATAGATTCTTAAGCAAAACATAAATTAATCAATGGCTCATACACATAGTACACAAAGATTTACACCGAACACCCTTAACCGGAAGAAAACCTTTCAACTCTTCATTGTATTAATTTCACTATTCACCATACCATATATACAATGTTTTTAGGTATTCTGTAGATACCAAAACCCTAATCCCTTAATTCGGGATTAATTTAGAAAACCACTAAAAATAGCAAAATCCGCTAAAATAGCAAAAACCACCCAAAAACTTTTTTGGGGCGCTTCCTTGAACCCTGTCGGCTCCGGGCAACCACTCGGATCCGAACGTTGTGTGTAACCAGGGGGGGGCATACCTAGCCCCCCCTAGGACTCCCCTAGGAAGCACCCGACGCACACAACACATAAGACAGAGGAAATTGGGATCGCTAGATGCAGTTGTCGAATTTGGCGTGCCCACACACACACATGCAAAGAATATAACACATACCCAACATTCTCCCACTTGTTGTTTTCTTTGCATCTAGGGGTCCACAAGATTATATAGTCAACAATCCAGGGAAACAATGCCCATTGTTACTCTACACTAGGAGAACTTTTCTGTGCTCACAAACTTTGTCAATGAATCTTCAACATTCTTCAAAGTGTCAACCTTTTCCAACAACACCTTCTTTTCTTCAACCATGTCTCTCACAAAGTGATACTGAACATCAATATGCTTTGCCTTTGAATGATAAGCTGGGTTCTTTGCCAGGAAGATTGCACTATGACTGTCAAAATCTAATCTCACTTCTTGTTGTACCAACCCAATACCTAAACACAATATCTGTAATCATACTGCTTCCTTGCTTGCATGAGTGGTTTCCATGTATTCAGCTTCTATAGTTGAGAGTGCCACTACAACCTGTCTTTTTCTCATCCAACTGATTGCTCCTCCAAATAGGTTAAACACATACCCACTTGTATATCTTCTGTGATCCAGATCTCCAAACCAGTCTGCATCAACAAATCCATGTATGTCCACCACTCTGTCCAATCCTGGTCTTCCTTGGGAGCACAATCCATAATTGGTAGTGCCACGCAAATACCTGAAGACCCTATTTACTGTTGTCCAAAGCTCCTTCCCTGGTTTTTACATATACCTGCTCAAAAATCCCACTGCATGTGCAATGTCCTCTTCTTCTTCCTGTGTATTGGGACACTGATCTGCAGATAAATTTACACCTATAGGAATATGAACCTTGATCGATTTATTCCATTCATATTAAACCTCTGCAATATCATCTAAACATATTTTCTTTGATTCAACAACAATTTCTTGTTTGCATGGTCTCTTTTAATCTCCATTCCTAGAATGAAGTTAGCAACATCGAGATCCTTCATGTCAAATTTGGGGGATAGCTGTAATTTCACCTCCTTGATAACATCCATGTTATTTCCTACCAGCAACATGTCATCAACATACAACACTACATAAATGAAGTGATTACCAATCTGCTTGGATTATACACAGTTATCAACCCTGCTTCTCACAAATCACAATCCAAGGATGTATGTGTCAAACTTTTGGTACCACATCCTAGGTGATTGCTTCAGACCATATAGTGTCTTCTTTAGCTTACAGACCAGCTCTTTCTTTCCCTTCACTACAAATCCTTCTAGTTGCTTCATGTAGATTTATTCTTCCAAATCCCCATGTAGAAATGTTGTCTTGACATTCATCTGTTCCACTTCAAGATCAAAAGCAACATCAATATATAAAAGAAATCTAATAGACGTTAACTTGGAAACAGGAGAAAAAATCTCACCAAAGTCAATTCCCTCTACCTGGGAATAATCTTTTGCTACTAACCGAGCTTTGTATTTCTCCACCTTTCCTTTTGCATTGAGTTTCTTCTTAAACAACCATTTGCTACCAACAAATTTTCTTCCAGCTGGAAACTCAACTATATCCCATGCCTCATTCTTATCCAAGGCATCCATTTCTTCAACCATGACCTTCTTCCATAGTTTACTATCCTCTGAATTCATTGCTTCCCTGACAGTCATGGGATCATCATCAATAATAGATAAAGCAAAATTAGAATGAAAATCAGGTGGACTATACCTTTCTGGTTGCATTCTTTCCCTCATTGATCTCCTCAATACTGGGGTATGAGGTTCTTCTTCTTTTGCTTCATCTTCTTTAGATGATTCAGATTTTGCATCATCCAACTCAAGCTCTATTTTCTCAGGTTTGTATTGTGTTGGTAGGAATCCCTTTTTGGACACATCTTTTACCTCTCTAAAAACAACATCCCAACTATAAACAATCTTCTTAGCTTATGGGTTCCAAAGCTTATAACCTTTCACACCATCTTTATAACCCATAAAGATACACTTTTCAACTTTATTATCCAGCTTACTCCTATTTTCCTTTGGAACATGTACATAAGCATCACAACCAAACACTCTGAGATGTTCAAGAGAGGGTGTCTTAACAGTCCATACCTTGTGTGGATTTTTATCATCCAACACTTATGAGGGTGATCGATTGACCAGGTAACATGTTGTACCCACTGCCTCTGCCCAAAATTCTTGTCCTAACTCGACACCACTAAGCATGCTCCTTGCTTTTTCCATCAGTGTCTTGTTCATCCTTTCTACAACTCCATTTTGATGAGGTGTGTATGGAGTAGTCTTTTGCCTTGCTATATCACACTTCTTACAGAATTATTTGAATTCATTTCCGCAGAATTCTCCACCATTATCTGTTCTCAATACCTTTATCTTCTTCTCTGTCCGATTTTCTACCAGAGCCTTAAACTCTTTAAATTTATCGAATACCTCAGATTTCTTTCTAAGAAAATAAATCCATGTGTTCCTTGAGAAATCATCTATGAATGAAACATAATACATAGATTTACCTAGTGATGGAACAAGCACAGGTCTAAACACATCACTGTGTATCAACTCTAAGATCTCCTTTGCTCTTGTAGCACCAGATGAGAATCTTACTCGATTATGTTTACCATATATACAATGTTCACATAAATCAAAATCCAGAGTGTAATTAGACATACCTTTAACCATACCTTTACCATGTAGTGTTCGAAGGCACTTTTATCCAATATGTCCCAGTCTTTGATGCCACAGCATGGTCTTCTTTCCAGGGACAATATTGGTCTTTTCTTCTTTATTTATCTGCTCAGGGACAACATAATTGTTACACCCATTAGTACAAGTGCTTCCCAACAACTTGTACAGAGTTCCACAATGAACTCCCCTCATCAACACCATTTCTCCTCACACCATCTTGCAAGTGTCCTTTCCCAATACAATATACACCCCTACATCATCCAACTTGCTTACATATCTTAGGCTCCTGGCTACTTTTGGAATGTGAAGAACCCCAGGGAGAGTTCTAATCCTTCCATATTTTAGCAGCAACTTAACCCTTCCACGTCCCAAGATTTTGGTTATCGAGTCATCTCCTAGGAATACATCACCACCATCGTATTTTTCATATTCATAGAACCACTCCCTGTGAGGAGTCATATGGTATGGCGCACCTGATTCGATCAACCATACATCACGGTCTGCATGTGTACTTGTAGATTCCAGGTAAACATCACCTCCTTCTTTAGTGGAGGTTCTTGCCTCTGTGGAAGAGGTACTATCAGATCCCTTTGGTTTATCAACCTTCTTAGACTTGCAATATTTCTTATAATGCCCTGTTTTACCATACTTCAAGCATTTCCTCAAATATTTTCCTGGAGACTTAGATCTACCTGTAGATTTAGATCTCCCCCCTGAAGACTTACTAGGGTTCTTGTCTTGGGTATGACCTCTTACAAATAAAGCATCTGTGCTATGACCATCCATGCTTTTTCGCCTCATCTCTTCAGATAACAAGGATGCAACTACATCCTCATACTTCAATATATATTGAGTGGTACTACCAATTTCTACAACCATATTATCCCAAGAGTTTGGCAAAGAACATAACAAAGTAATGCACTTATCTTCTTCTGCAATAGTAATATTAACAAAGACAAGTTCACTTACCAGAGTATTAAAGGCATTTAGATGTTCTGTTAGAGAATCTCCATCTTCCATCCTAAGATGGTACAACTTCTTTCGAAGAAAGAGCTTGTTTAGCAGGGACTTTGATTGATACAAATCCCCTAACTTATCCCATTGTTCCTTGGTTGCAGATTCTCTCGAGACATTAAACAACATTGAATCTTCCAGGCAGAGTTGAATAGTACTCCTTGCTCTTCTGTCCAACTTCTCCCAATCTTCCTTCAAAATACCAGTAGGTGGTGTACTAGTAGTTTGTGTACTAGTAGGTTGTGTACCATTCGTATGTGTGCCAGTAGGTTGCGTAACAGTAGGTTGTGTACTAGGATCCACAACGATCCATTCTTCTTTGTCTACAAGAAGGTCCTCCATCTTAATCTTCCATAGCTCAAATTTTTTATCGTTGAACTTCTCTATCTCGATTCTAGAAGAGCTCGCCATTCCTCTTTCTACACTCGAATAACCATTGAATAGCTCCCACTAAACCCAGGTTTATCACAGACCCAAGATAAACTTGACCTATCAAGATCGAGCCAAACCATCAACAACAAAGTCATCCCTCTGAAGCCAAAAACGAGCTCTGATACCACATGTAAGTTTTAAACTTGTGAAGTAAAACAATGCATATAGATTCTTAAGCAAAACATAAATTAATCAATGGCTCATACACATAGTACACAGAGATTTACACCGGAAACCCTTAGCCGAGAGAAAACCTTTCAATTCTTCATTGTATTAATTTAACCATTCACCATACAATATATAAAATGTTTTTAGGTATTTCGTAGATACCAAAACCCTAATCCCTTAATCCAGGATTAATTTAGAAAACTGCTAAAAATAGCAAAATCTGCTAAAATAGCAAAAATTGCTCAAAAAAATTGGGATCGTCAGACACAGTTGTCAAATCTGACATTCCCACACACACACATGCAAAGAATATAACACATACCCAACAGTTTCCATGTGGCACCCCTCCAATGGTTGGAATGTGACAAACTTTATATGACTCCACAAGAGTCGAACTCATGACCTCCCTAGCCCAAAGGCCTTACAATTCCGCGCCAACGAATACACCACTATATATTTCTTGTTTGTAATGTGGTGCAAATTTTATTTAAGTTTAATGTTTCATGTGGTCGCCAAAGGAAAGGGGCTAGGCCCTTGGCCCAACCCTTGTTTATGTGTTAACCCAAGCGACCACGATCCTACCCTCCGCCACATATGGCATTCCAACCGCCGCTATATATAGTCTGTCTGCCAAACTTAAACACCCGCCAAACTATCCGCCAATTTAGTGCGTGCACCAAAAACTCAATGCAACCACATGCTAAAAACAAAGTCCACGGGTTTCGATCCTAGGACCTCCGCCAACCTACGCCTTAGAATAGTATACACCCACCAATGCGCCAAATTGTCCCATCATTGCATAACCACCACAATTTTGTATAAGAAGGGGGTTCGGCCAGTGTACGGGATAGAGAGAGGAGAACCGAGTGCACTCGTAAGGAATTCATACATACTGGGGCACACAGTTCGATATTTTTTAGTTATTTATTATAGAGGCAGTGGCATGAAAACTGAGGCAGGGGTGTCTCTTGGGCCAAAAATTGTCAGACTCAGATCGAGGCATGGAGACAATCATTTTTAGGTAAAACGATGCCACGAACGCAGTGGTGGTGTAAGTTTTCTGATCTCAACAAATCTTCTATAGATTAACTCCAAAATGAGGTATACTTATGTATTTTTCCCAATTCTTTTGTGGAGTTAATAAAAAGACCTACCCATTTGAGAGCAGGACCCGGACATGTAGTCCACCGGGGATGAACTCCATTATCAAGTTCTTGTGTTCATATTGCATGATTATATCTCTTTCCTTTTGAGATTTTCCTTCTTTATGGTGTACTTTTTTTTATGCTCATTTAATACAATTCTTTAATAAGCCACCTGACGAAAATATCCTGGATCAACGTGGCAACAGATTGGAGAGTTCGGGAGATAGAGTTCGGAGAAATTGCGTGGAGTAAGGGTAACCTTCGCAAATTCACAAAGGTTGAAGTAGCATTGGACCGTTGGATCTAGGAGGACACGCAACATAGATTTGTGTGTTTTGGCATAAGGTGTTTTCGGAAGGAAGCAAGGGTGGAGGCCACAAACCCGTCGAAGCCCGAGGTTACGAAGAGAGTTGGCCCACGGTCACAGCCCATGGTCATATCGGAGAAGGAGTCTAGCACGAGAGCTAGTACTCACAAATTGGTGTTGCCAGAAGTGCCATCGAGTAGAGTTGGGGGTACTTTGAGCCTGTAGGTAACATCAAAGGGACCTATGTGTAAATTTGTTCAAGGTCCATTGAAGGGCCGAGAAGCCAATTTGACTTGATTGTTTTGAAGATCCTTGACCAGGAGGTCTCAAAATCCCCAGGAGGGAAGGGGGGCTGCATCAAGTGGTATCAGAGCCACATATTTTAATTAAAAAGAGATAGCCTGATATCATCAAGTGGTATCAGATACACCCAGTGGTAGTTATCTAAAGGAGAAAAGTTCAGCACAATGCCGCCTAGAAGACGTGCAAAGCCACCTGTAGAAAATCGAGCTATGGAAAGGGAGATTTGAGAACTTCACGCAAGGTTGGATGTTATGGAGACAACACAAATGATAGCACCTGATGTTGGAGACGTCAATGATGTAGAGAACGAAGAAGTAGAAGTTGAAGAAGCTGCAGGAGAGGATGTTGCAGAAGAACGCGTGCTAGAAGCAGTTGTTAAATTGGGAGCTAGAGAAAAGATAGACATTCCAATGTATGAAGGCAATTTAGATGCTGAAGAATTGATAGATTTGATAAGGTCAATGGACAAGTACTTTGACTATGAAGACATCGATGAGGAGAAAAAGGTGAAACATGTTGTCACTAGATTAAAAGACATGCATCGTTATGGTGGGATGAACTACAGGCTGATAGAAGATGTAAAGGAAAGAAAAAGATTAAGAATTGGGATATAATGGTAGCCAAGTTGAAAGCTAAATTCATACCCAAGGACTATCAAATAAATTTGTTCAGGAAGTTGCAGAACTTGAGACATAAAGGAATGACTGTGAAAGAATACACAGAGGAGTTTTACAAATTGAACATCAGGGTTGGACAGAGAGAGAAATATGTTGAAAAAGTTGTTAGGTATATCAATGGACTGAGATGTGAAATCTAGGATGAAATCAACATGATGACAGTGAGGATAGTGGAGGATGCTTATCATATTGTGTTGAAGGAAGAAGAGAAGTTGGCCATAAAATAGAGCCAGCGAAGCAGAGGAAGAAGTCTAAATAGAGGAAAGGGAATTTCCCATGACAAGGCACAAAATCCCAAGGTTGAGATGAAAAAACCACATAGTCACTTGAAAAGAGGAGGAAGTTCTCGAGGAAGACAGTATGGTGGTAGAAATTCTTTTCCTTGAGGAAGAGGAAAAGGCAGAGGAGGAGAAGTGAAGTGTTATGCCTGTGGAAAGACATGACACATGTCTTGGGAATTCCCCGAGAGAAAGAAAGAAGGAGGAGGTGAAGCTCACATTTTGGAAGCGCAGAAGCGGAATGTTGAAGCAGAAGGTGCAGAAGATGGAAGATCTTTGATGATGAAGAAGGTTCTTTTGAAGCGAGAGCCAGAGGTGGAAAAGCCAGGGCAGATGAACAGTTTGTTGATAACTGCTTGCAAGACTAAAGATAGAGTATGCAAGGTGATAATTGACAATGGGAGCACTGATAACTTAGTATTCATAGAGATGGTGGAGAAATTGGAGCTAGAGACAACTGCACATTCGAGTCCATATAAAGTCTCATGATTGCATAAAGGACATCAAGTAATGGTAACTAAACAATGCCTAGATAAATTCAAGATATGAGGGTATAGAGATGAGATTTTGTGTGATGTGATTCCCATGGATGTATGTCATGTTTTATTGGGGATACCATGGAAGTATGACAGGAATGTCATTCATGATGGGAGAAAAAATACTTATACCTTGGAGAAGAATGGTAGGACACACATGTTACTGCCAATTGAAGAAAATAAAGTAAAGGAAGAAGCAAGCACAAGTATACTTCTCATGAGTGGGAATGAACTCTTGAGTGAAGTAAAAAAGGAACAAGAGATGCAGTTTGTTGTGGTATGGAAACCCAGACTTGTCCTTACAAATACTTATATGGATGATCTACCTCCAGAAGTTCATGAGTTGTTGGATAATTTTGCTGACATAGTAGTGGATGCGTTGCCAAGCTCATTGCCACCCATTAGGAGTATGAACCATCACATTGATCTAATACCAGAAGCGAGTCTTTCGAACAAAGCAACGTATAGATTGATACCTCAAGAGAATGAGGAGGTGAAGGAACAAGTCCAGGATTTGATGGACAAAGGGTTAGTCAAAGAAAGCTTGATTACATGCACAGTACCAACTATGTTAAGTCCGAAGAAGGATGGAGGATGGAGAATGTGTACAGACTCAATAGCCATAAATAAGATCACCATCAGGTAAAATTTCCTTTACCAAAGATGTATGACTTAATGGATTGTTTGAGTGGAGCAAACTATTTTTCAAAGATAGACCTGAAGAGTGGATATCACCAGATAAGAATGAGAGAAGGTGATGAGTGGAAAACAACCTTAAAAAAAAAAACAAAGGGTTGTATGAGTGGCTTGTTATGCCATTTGGCTTAACAAATGCCCCAAGTACTTTTATGAGGCTGATGAATGAGATATTAAAATATTTTATTGGTAAGTTTGTGATTTTATATCTGGATGATATTATATTCTTCAGTAAAACTGAAGAAGAGAATTTGAGACATCTGACATTAGTGATGAGAAGATTGCAGCGGGAGAAGTTGTTGATAAATTTAAAGAAATATTATTTTATGAAGACAGAACTCATTTACTTGGGTTTTGTGATCTCTTCAAATGAATTGAAGATGGATCCAGAGAAGGTGAAATCAATCAAAGAATGGCCATCGCCAAGAAGCATATTTGGGGTGAGAAGCTTCCATGGATTAGCAATTTTCTATTGGAAGTTCATTAGAAATTCCAGTGGAATTTGTACACCAATGATGGATACGGTGAAAAAGAGACACAAGTATTTTAAATGGACAGAGGAAGTTGAGAAAAGATTAAATATATTGAAGGAGAAGATAACAGAACAACCGATTATAGTCTTTCCAGATTTCGGGAAGACATTTCAAGTAAGATGTGATGCTAGTGGAGTTGCAATTGGAGCAGTCTTGAGCCAAGATAATAGGCATGTTGCATATTTTAGTGAGAAGTTGAATGATACTAAGAGAAATTACTCCACATATGATAAAGAGTTCTATGATATAATTCAAGCCTTGAAGAAATGCAGACACTACCTTGTTCCAAAGGAATTTGTTTTGTATAGCGATAATCAAGCTTTACAATTCATAACCAGACATGAGAAGTTAAATCAAAGACATGCTAATTGGATAGAGTTTATGCAGAATTTCACTTTTCTCATTAAATATATTTTTGGTAATGCTAACAAAGTTTTTGATGCATTGAGCAAGAGATGTCTGATTATACATGAATTTCAAGTGAAAACCTTAGGGTTTGAACACCTTAAGGAGATGTATTATGATGATCCAAATTTTGAAGAGGCATATGAAGCATGTGCAAATCTTGTGCTCAGAGACAGAAGCCAGTGGACAGAGGATCTGATTCAAGATGGATTGTTGTTTAAATGTTTCCAGTTGTGCATACCAAAGTGCTCGATGAGAGAAAATCTGCTGAAGGAAAAATATAGTGGGGGTCTAGCAGGACATTTTGGCCATGAAAAGACATTTGCACAGTTGAGCAGTTCATACTATTGGCCATGTATGAGAGCAAAGGTGAGGAAATTTGTGAATAAATGTAAGATTTTCTAGTCTGCAAAAGGAAATAGATAGAACATTGGATTGTATCAACCATTGCCTATTCCAGATAGGCCTTGGGATGCAATTGTAAGTTTTAAACTTGTGAAGTAAAGCAATGCATATAGATTCTTAAGCAAAACATAAATTAATCAATGGCTCATACACATAGTACACAGAGATTTAT
>JASDQU010587554.1:34841-48995 GCA_032191745.1 Picea mariana | reverse complement strand
GTATGTGGGGGTGAGGAAGAGGAAAGGTTATCTATAGGGATATTTAGTTTGGTGCAAAGTGCCGAAAAGACTGATTCAAGCTAGGTGGTGAGGTCTTGTTTGATTTCGCCCATTANTTGAAGTGAGCTTCCAACTCTTGGATATGAGTATGGGCCATGAGGATGGGGGAACTGAAAAGGGGCAGGTGGGGTAAAAATTTTTTCATAAAAAATGATATGGATAAATGTGATAAGGGCGAAGAGATGAATCCAATGGAATAGGGTTGAAATAATGGTGAAAAAAATTCCAGAATCATTTTTTTTGATGTCCGGTCTGAAGAATAATGTAGAGAGGAAATGCCCCAATGCTTAACCAGAAAGAAATGTGTATTTACTTGGCAACCCGAACACAGTTGCACGGCAATAGATATTGTCTATTTTAATTTGTTTATGTTTCTGTCCCCAAGGATTAGGTATTCAAGGATTCTACAGACAAGGGTTTGCCCTGTGCTATAGCTCTCTGATATATGTGCGGGGTCCAACAGTAGTACTCAGCTTAATATCTCAAGGCACTAACTAAGGAGGATAGATCGTACCCTTAGCCATACTACCCGACTACCCAGGTACTAGAGAGTATCTTCCCGAGTGATGTTCTCGGTGACACTATAGCAGTCAGGCGGCCGATTAGTTTATCTAAAGAGGGATTTAGGTAGTCTAGGTCGATCTGTACATAGGTGTTGTCTGATGCGCTACCACTCAAAGGGGTACCAACATGGGTTACAAGGGTGGCCAACAGATGTGCACTTAAGTACCACTGGTATTTCCTGCATGTATGAATCCCTCAATCGCGGGTTTATGTGCGTAATGATAGATATACATGGCTTAAAGACACAGGAATACATCTCTACCCTGAAAAAAATTTAACCCACACTTTCTATCGAGGAAAGTGCTCTGATACCACTTGTAATATACCAGATATAAAATGTATGCAGAACAGAAATAAAATGCTAGTAATGGCATAATAACAACAATATAACCAGAACATTCACCACAATAACACTGAAATGATATAAGAATAACAATAGAAATAACACTTCGAATCTGAAATCAATGTTCACGGGGCTCTTCGAGGGGGAAACCTCCAGTGGAGCAGAGTTCTATTACAATAATATCCAAGCTAGGGTTCTCATACCCTCGACTCTTATTTATACTAAAAAGAAGCATCTAGAGGAAGATCCTTCTAGAAGCAGAAGCTTCTATTAGGTCTTCTTACATTCACCTTATTCTATTTTATTGAAATGCCTTATTAATATTGACCTTTATTACATCAGAATATATTGTGCTACCTATGTGCAGGTTAGGACCCTAACATCTAGCCAATGCGAATATTGGACATAAAAGTCAAAATGCTCCAGAATCGAGTTATAGAGTTGGTAAAGGTCCAATGGACCTACTACAGTCTTGGATATGCTACTTGGGAGCATGAAGATGCCATGTGGGAAGAGTACTCGAAATGTTTTGAATAAATTTTGAGATTTTTATCTTATTTTTGTATATGCACTGAGGGCAGTGCCAAAATAAGGGGGATGAGATGTAACACCCAGGGTTTTGAGCCCCATATTAAATAATGTATTTTGTTAATCCAGGAATGCCAGAGCACCCAAACAATTGAAAGAGTCCATTGTTCCTAGGAAATGTAATGTTTGATCATTATTAATAATCAATACATCATTGGATTCTAGACGAACAAGGAAAAGAGTTATAAGGGACTATGATTCCACAAGAAAGGGGGCTTGAGGGGATAAGTATTTATTTATATTTTATTTACCCATTTTTTTTAATGGATAATAGTAGTTACATGAGCTTCTTGGGGGTAAGGCCAAGTGGTTCCTTAATTTCAAGAATTATTTAACCTGTCCTTGGTATGTTTGGGAGTTTCTTGTTCATGTTATTCTGGTTGCTTCTTCCTCATTCACTCACTCACTCACTCAATTTCTCATTGTTCATACCTTTCACTATGTTCTCTCTCCATTCATTATTTCACCCATTCTTCTTTCCTCATTCGTGTTTGGCTTGGGAAGGGAAAGTGAACTGTTGGAGAGGAGACATGGTTTGTTGGTTGTAGAGGCTGCTGGTGTATTCCAGCCATGAATCAAGGCCTACATGTCTGAGAATCTTTGGCATGTGTTCATTTTTTCTCACAGCTGCAATTCCTAAGAGTCCCAACATGGATATTTTTGACCAGCTGCATTAGATCCTTGGAAGGAGATGGAAAACCTGAGGTACTGTGTGGCAGAGAAGGGCACCGATTCTCTTGGGTTGTGCAGGCTGGGTAGAAGAGAGCTGGTGTACTTTGGATTGTTGTGGGTGATGAAAATCTTGTGATATCTTGAGTACTGACTGGTTTGGGAAGCCGAGTGACACTCTAGAATCTTCCTTGTGGATTCATAGCCCTGGCTCAGGGGGTGACACTTTTGTTGATATTTGGAACATCGATGTCGATGATTGGGTGGACCGTCCTTGGTTTGCAGCCAGTTGGTGATTCGTTTCATTAAAGATAAGTGCTCTATATTATGGTTTTATTTACTTGTGTAATTATTCCACTATGTATTTATTTATCTATGAATTTTGTATCCATAGTATGCATGCTTGTTGTTTATTTTTGTGTGCGACATATGGTTCTTCCTAATTTTGTTGTAGCATGAACTTTGATCTATGCATGTGACTAATTCATGCATCTTTATTAATTACAAGTTATATCAGAATTCAAAAGAAGTACATAAGTGGGCTTGAAGTGGTGTAGCCCGGCCTGTGGGTGGTTGGGAATGTTACACGGGAACTCAACCCTTATCACTACTCGCATATCCCAAAATCCCCAATCTGCCATGATCTAGATCTTAGAACACATTTCCCTATATGAAATAGGCCACATGTTCTAACATGTGGCCTCGCCACTATCTACCACCCGGCATGACGCATAGCGTTGGTACTGCTTTGAGATTTGGAACTCATTTCCTCCACAGACCCTTATCTCATCATGCCAAATCTTTCTGCCACATGGCACCACCTATGTCATGACACATGGACCTTCCACATGGGTTGGCATGGATGTGCATGTCATTGCAGTGTCCAAGTTTTCCTAATAGGRCGTTCACACTTATACACCTCCTATTCATTGAATGACATCATACGACATCATATCGGGTCTATCGAACATCGATCATCGACCMTCTTTGTAAGTCTTATTTCTCAAAACCTCCTAGGGGTCTAAGATTCGAAGTAAATATGGCATCCTRGGACACATGGCCCTAATTGGTCATGCCATCTAGAATGAAACGTGGCACATGTACCACTCAACACATGGCACTCTTTTTCCACTTGAATCTACATTCAAATATGCCAAATCTTTGTGAGTTGTGGCACCACTCAGATCACGACACATGGCACCACTGGGTAATCACGGATATCAGGGCCTTGACCATTACCAACCCCTTATCGGCTAAAACCCCTATGGTCCACCATATGGGAATTACAAGATACTTAATTAAGTTAATCCCATAATTAATTAAGGTAATCCCATGATTAATGAATGTTTAATTATGTTAACTCTCAGGGTTATGAGTGTTGAAATATTGTAACTTCAAAGAATATTCTAATTAACTTTGAGTTATTATCTTATAGATCAAATCCCCTTTTGTGGATTGATCATGTCGGGTCTTGTATAATATCAAATCCCTTTTTTTGGATTGGTCAAATCATATTTATATAGTGGTATTTGTAAATTCGGCCCCTAGTATTTATAAAGTGGTTTTAACCACTTCTAGAAGAATTCAACCCTACCATGTCAAGAGACATAACCCTAACGCCTCCTCAACTAGTATTTTTATGTGAGGAAGGTGCCTCACTTACACAAACTCACACTCACTCATCTAGTACGCATATCTTGAAGGCATTTGCAGTTGTAGGAGGAAGGAGAATATAGGTGCATGCTTAGTCTTGTTTTATTCTTGGTGTTTTGGTCTTATTCTTGGCATTCTATTGGTAATCTATTATTGAGGAAATTTTTTTTGGATTTTATCCCCCATGAGGGTTTCCTAGGACAAAATCTTGTGTACCTTGTGATTGTGTTTCTTTCAATGATCCTTTTTATGTTATTGTTTTATAAATGAATTGAATTCTCATGCAATTTGGAAATAACCTAATAAAATCATTAAAACTTAACATGGAATCAGAGCTTGACTGAGTAGACCATATTTCACTCGGTATCTAAAAACATTATTGTTGTCATACAAGGAAATTAGGGAATTTTACTGAAGAGGAATTGCTTACCAAAAAATATCTTGGGAAGTGTTCCTTTCTCTAGTGCATATTTTGGCAACTTGATCGAAATTTTTCAGTGGCTAGATTCGTCGAAAATTCAAACCCTAGTTTTGGATGGTACTAGAAAACCAAGAAACTAGGAAACCAGACCAATACCAAAAGTACCAATCCAGATTTGCATAGGTCAATTTTCAAGGGGTAAAACTTGGAATTTTCTGAAACAATCAGCTCTGGCCAACTCGACTCAACCCAACGCATCTCTTGGTAAGTTCAAATTCATTTTCTAAGCACTTTCATTTTCTGGTCATTTTCCTAGCTCCAGGTCAAGATGTCTATAAGCACCAAGCTTGTCGACAAGTTATAAGGTGTGGAAAATTTCCATGCCTAGAAATACAAAATTGGACTCATTCTTGAAGAGAATGACCTTCAAAATTCATAAAAGAAAATTTACTAGAACCCGAAGAATATGAATCCAAAGAGAAGTACAAGAAGGATATGATTAGGGACAAAAGAATAATTGTAGATTCCATTAAATACCACATGATCCCTCAAGTGTCTTCTAAGAATACTCCAAAAGAGATTTTTTATTCCCTAACTAGAATGTATGAAGGAAACAACATCAACCAAAAGATGAACTTGAGAACCCAACTCAAGAATACAAAGATGCAGAAAGGAGAAACAGTTCAAGGCTATTTCTCTAGGGTTTCTCAATTCAAGGAAAATTTAGAAGCAATTGGAGACAACTTTGATGAATATGAAATCATAATGACAAATCTTAATGGTCTCACAAGACCTTGGGATTCCTTCATCCAAAATATTTGTGCAAAAAAGAGAAACTCCAATTTGATAGTTTATGGGAAGAATGTGTTCAAGAAGGAGAAAGAGTATTCAACCAAGAAGTCGTCCTATTAAAAGATGAAGATCAAGCCCTAGGTGCTCATGCTGAAGGAGGAAAGAAAAAGTCTCATTTTCAAAAGTAGACCACTTTCATAAAGAATCTCACTCTCCAAAGAGATTCTAGAAATATCATAAGGGTCAAATAAAGTGAAAACATTTCTCCTCTTATCAATGTTATTGTTGTGATAATATGGGACACATTGCTAAGAATTGTCCTTCCAAAAGGGAAGAATACAAGACGAGAAATAACAAAAGACATCATCCTTGTGCAACTGAATATGATGAGCCACCCAAGAAGTTTATTAAAGAAGATATTGAAGATTATGTTTTGTTTTCAGCCCTCTCAGGATCTGTGACACCTGGAGAGGATACTTGACTCATAGATAATGGTGCCTCTAAGTACATGATAGGTCAGAAAGACATTCTCTCTAGTATTATAGAAAAGGACTTCCCCTAGAAATTTTCACTTGGATATGATTATCATTACCCTATCAAAGGAATGGGAGAATCCACATACAAACTTGATTCAGGAACTCCAATGAGAATGAAGGATGTACTTTATGTACTAGGTTTGAAAAAGAACTTACTTTCTATCTCAGCTCTAGATAAGAAAGGTTTCAGGGTTTCATTAATATATGGTGAAGTTCTTGTGTAACCTGAAGGAAAAACCATAGAAGATGCAATTGTTATTGGGACAGAAGAAGGTGGTTTGTACAAGTTAAAAGGTCACTCATATGCGGCCTTGCCTCACTCCACTGAGAGTCCTTGTGAACTTTGGCTTATCTCATAGTGCACTTAGATTCAAAACTCCCAAAGAAATGTTCACCGGAAAGAAGGTAGAAATAATCCATCTCAAAATATTTGTTTGCTCAATATTTGTACACATTATAAAAGAAAAGAGAACTAAGTTGGATCCTTCAGGAAGGAAGGGAATTTTTGTTGGACACTGTGAGATCTCCAAGGACTTTAGAATTTACATACCAGGTTACCATCATATTGTAATCAACATATATTTAACCTTTGATGAAGATGCAGCACTCAAAATATCAAGGAAATGTCATCTTGAATAAGTATATGAAGAAGAAATTGTAGCTCCGAGAGTTGCAGAACTAGTGAGGGAAGTTATATTTACCCTTGATGAGATTCCAAAAGATCATGATATGATATAATCTCAAGAACCTCCCTATATGACGATCTCTCACAAGAGAAATCCAACTTGGGTGAGATAACGTATTCAATATGCAGAGAAGTATGGTGCCCCAGAAGGAACCATGAGAAAAATCAAGAAACCTAAGACATTCTCCATCTATATGGATTTGATGTGTGATCTCATAGAAAAGGAACCTAATTACTTTGAAGAATCCATTCAGAAGAAATAATGGATGGATTCCATGACAAAAACATATTAGTCCATTATAAAGAATGACGTATAGGAAGTAGTTCCCAGACCAAAGAACAAAGATGTGGTATCTTCCGAGTGGTTATACAAGATTAAACATGCAACAAATGGAAGTATTGAAAAAATTAAGGAAAGATTTATGGCTCATTGATTTTCTCAGAAGGAAAGCATTGATTATGAAGAAACATTCTCTATTGTAGCCAGATACACTTCTATCAAAACCATCATAGCTCTTGTAGCCAAAATGAAGTGGAAGTTACACTAGATGGATGTGAAAACAACCTTCTTAAATGGTTTTATTGAAGAAGTGTATATAGAAGAACCATGAGGGTTTGAAGTTGAAGATACAAAGACTCATGTTCGTAGGTTGAAGAAATCTTTGTGGATGAATTATTCTTAACGAGAGAAGAAAATCTCATCACAGATTGCAAGAAGAAGCTCACTACAGAGTTTGAGATGAAAGACCTAGGGTTGATGCATTATATCTTAGGTCTTTAAGTTTGAAAAAATCCTAGAGAAGATCTTCCTTAACCAAGGAAATTATGCAGTTTAAATATTGAAGAGATTTGACATGTTGGAATGTAAATCCATGAACACGCCCATGGTGTAATACCCCTAGGTCGAACACAATTGTAAATGTAAATGAAAATGTACTTAAGTTGGTGAGCTGTTTGATATCATTTTTGTATGCACCTTCCATGGTATAGTGCACACATGTACTGTGCACTAAAATAATGAAGGGTGCACATTCTAGGATACTGCGCACATCAAACTTAAGTGCACACGATTTTGAGGCCAGGGATCCTTTTTGTATTTGTTATTTTTTATAGGTTGGTGAGCCAATTATTATAAGCAAGGAGGCTTATGTTTTGAATTAGTCTAGAGAGCCTAGGTGCTAAAGGCTAGTGAGCCTAATTTTGTATATGTCTCATCATTAATATAATACATCGTTACATGTAGACCGACCATGATAAAGGAGTATGGGGGACTAAACTCCACTAGTTAGGGAAAGGGGGGGATAAAATTTAAGGAAATGGGGATAAGCTAGGGAGATTAAGACAAAAAGGAATATTATATTAATATTCCTTAAAGTATAAAGTATGGATAGTTATTTTATCCTAAGTTCTAAGGATGGGGACAAGTGGGCCAAAGTAGCTCCCAACATGACAAGTGTCAACTTGGGAACATGCATACATATAGTTTGGACTTAGTTCATTTTTGCAGTCATTCATTCCATGATTATTCACTCACACATTGAACTATCCTTCGTACCTTTCGATTACTATAATTGTACTTGTACCCATACCCATACATGTATCTGTACCTGGTTATCTTAAGAGATGGACTGAAGAAGTGGGTTGTCAGGCCCATGAGATATTGAAGAGGCGGGTTGTTAGGACCATGAGAAATTTCTCTCTAGGTGAGAGAATTGCTGGGAATTGATTCCTGAAGGTGCTAAACTGCATCTATAGGGCTCTGATACTTCATGTCCGACCTGTTACTGAAGCCTTGGAACGAAAGTGGGGCAACCGAGGGATTGTTGAGAAGAGAAGGGGTACACTTCCTCGGGTGGGACAGGCATGTGGGGAATGAGGGACTGTAGGCTATTAGTTTGAGTTGGTACCTATGACGAAGTCTTTCCTGTTGTCTGAGATACATCAACCTGGTTAGGAATCCCTTTACCCGGGTGGAGTTTACTCCCAGATCAGGGGAGACCCACTGCTGAGAGAGATGAGCAGTGTGTTCTAAGGTTGGGAGGTTCATGGAAGGTCTGGATGCAGTTGGTGATATGCTTACCAAGATAAGTGTCAATTGTGTGTTAATTTATATGTTGCATTATTGTTTGTGTGTTTATTTTTATGGGTATTTACTGTCTATGTTTTTTTTTGTTTGTTAATTTGTGCGGAACCTGTTGGCTACGCGATTAACCTGTGGCTTGAGAAACCGTGACTCAGGGGCATCTAAGCCGTCAAAATCACTCGGGGATCGCACCCGACCTGAGCCACACCAACCCTTTACATGATTGGATTTTTTGTCCCCGCAGGTTTCGAACCAGTGACTTTAACATCACGGAGTGGCTTAACAACACACTCCGTCACCGACTATCCTACACCTCGGGGACGGTATTTACTGTCTATGTTGCATGTATATGTTTACTGTTATTTTCGTATGAATCTTTGCATTTACAGAATGTCTTTGTCTATTTTAAGTTTTATATATAAAGTTTCGAAAGATTTTTTTTGTGTATACGTTTTAATTTGCATACAGTTCAAATTTTTTTATGTGGCATATCCTAGTTGGATGTTGGGGATGTTACAATATGGTATCAAAGAACGAAATTTTTTCGGTGGCATGACACAGCCTAGGTGGCCGGGTATGTTACAATATGGTATCAAAACTCCAGTTTTCAACACTAAGCCTAGATGGGCTGAGAAAGTTGAATTGAAGTGAAATTTCATAAAGGATTTATTTCGAAGTGGCCAAATTTCAAGTTACAAAGAGTCCATGGTACAAACTAGAAGCAATTGCATGGAATTGGGAAAAAACCCCAATTTATGATGTTAAATTCCTAGGAAAAATGAGAAATTTGGCCAAGTGGTGATATATTCTTTATTTAATTTTTGTTCGTGCGAATTCAGACCTGGAATTGGTCGAATTTGAAGTTACAAGGAAGCCATGACAAATGAAGTGAGATTAGTTGATTAAAATTCTCAATTTGTGAATTGAGTTTGGGAAAAATTTGTTCCAGAAATGTCAACCAACAACGATTTGTTGTTGTAGAGGTTGAATTGTTGTTATCAAGGTGAAATTCAACAAATTTCATAGTTGCAAAATTTTTGTGGTGAAAATTGGGAAAAAGTTTGGCAAAAGCCCCAATTGTTGCAGCGGAATTCACAAGGAATTGATGCACATAAAAATGAATGTGTGTCGATGTGCGCACTAAAAATGCATCATGCACAGTGAAAAGATTGTGATATGTGGGAAAATATTGGCATGTGGGAGCGCGCGCTAAAATTTGGCACTACGCGGTACAGAGTGGCGTTGTGCAAAAAAATATTGGTGTGCGGGTGCGCGCGCTAAAATAGGGTGTTGCGTACTGTAGAGTGGCGTTACACGAAAAAATATTGCCATGCGGGTGCACACGCTAAAATTGGGCGTTGCGTGGTGCAGAGTGGCATTACGCAGAAAATATTTGCGCACAGGTGTGCGCACTTAATTTTGGCACTACGCAATGTAGAGTGGTAATACGCGGAAAATTTTGGCATGCAGGTGTGTGCACTTAATTTTAGCACTATGCGATGCACAGTGGTAATGCACAAAAAAATTTGGCGTGTGGGTGTGCGCACTAAATTTAGCATTGAGCAGTGTGGATTGAGTGGCGCATACGTAATACTAGAGTGTGTGATGTGTACACACATAATAATGGTGTGCATGGTGTGCGCAATATTGACAGAGCGTAGAGAAATTTTGTTGGTGCGCGTGCAATGTGGGTATATGTTGTCGCACAACAATTTAATAAACGGTGTGTGCGGAGTACTGGTGCACGGTGGGGGTGTACTAAAATTTGGCATGGTGCAACTCGTAGAGTAAAATGCATGCAGAATATTAGTGCATGAAACAAAAATTGTGTGCAACAGGTATTAGTGCATGAACCAAAATTGTGCACGGTGGATATTTGCGCACGACAAAAAAGTAGTGCACATTGGCTATTGGCACAACAGAGAAGTGATCCACATTGGTTATAGGTGTGTGGAGCGTGCGTTACCTTATAGTTTTGCTGCGCATACTAAATATGGATGTACACGTTCAAATTTGTGCATGTGAAGTCATTTGGATCATGTACAAGAGTAGAAAACCAACAGATTTCCACGACATTTTATACTGTTTGAAGGTCATTTTTTTGCAGTGCGTTTTTGAGGCCCTTCACAATGTTTTTATCTACTCAAAACCAGGAGAACAAAGTGTACAAAGGCACACTATGTATTTATAGTTCAAATGAAAGAGCCTAGAGAGATATTTCTAATGGTGTAAATCATTCGTCAAACAAAGCTTTTATGATGAAGTTTCAGGACAAACAATGGAGGGTAAAGTTTAAGACCCAACTAACTTTGAAGGGCCATAACTTTCTTCTCTAGAATTATATTAAGGCACGGGAGCAGTCAATGGAAATATATTGAACCATAGAAGACATTACTAGAGCTGAATTAAATTTATGGGCATGTTAAAAATGTTTAAGATGTCAAAGAAGGTACCTGTAGCATTCCAGACGAAACACACAAATTGGCCTATAACTTCAGCAGGTTGTAACTAGCATCCCAGAACCTAGAAAAAGGTGAAACTTCAACATACTATCCAAAATATGTATATTAATAAACCCAATTGAGCTCTTACTAAAACTCCAATGGAGTGGGTGAAAAAATGCATAATTTCAATGCAGAATTGCACCAAGTTGAAGAGTGAACAAAACAATTAATATACAATTTTCAAATAACCATAACGTTATGCTCAGGACTCAGAATTGAGCATGGAAGCAGGCATTGGAAAGGTCTTGAACAGTAGAAAATAATTATTTGCCCAAAAAATTGATCTGGAAAATTAATGTTTCAATAAATCAGAATAAATAATTCTGATATATTATTGGACCAGAATGGTTCATATTTTCATGAAATTGTTGAATCAATTATCCTGACAAAGTTTTGTTGGTTGCACATTTTGCAGATTTAAAAACAACTAGATCAGATCAGGATCAACACAGAGTGCAAAGGAATGGAATATGCATAGGCGACTTACATCCAGGAAGATGAAATCATAGGGATGGATGTCCATATGGGCCTTGAAGGAACAAACTCCAATGGGCATGGAGAAGGAAGGGATGAAAACATGAATATGATAGAGACCATTAAAAATTTGTAGAAGGATGTCCAAAGCCATAAAGATGATAATGAAAGACTTATGAAATCCAAGGAGAAACATGAGAACTTCAACATGAAGTTAATGCAGAGGTTGAACATAATAGAAAATAAATTGGATAAGGAGAGTGGCTCAAGAAAATCAATAAGTCATAGGTCTCCTTATGAGAAAAGAAGAAAAAGAAGTGTTAGAAGACATCACCATCACTCCCTGAGGAATTCCAATAAGAGATCACACAACAACTCAAGTCCATCCCATTTCAGGAATAATAAGAGGTATGGGGTGGATGAGCTACGAGGAAAAATGAACAAAATCAAACCTCCTACATTTGATGGTGAGCACAAGAAGGATGAAGATGCAAACACATGGTTGTTGGACATGAGAAATTATTTTCAATTGCATAATTATTCTTCTCATATAGAAGGAATAATTTCCATCTATCAACTCGAAGGAAAGGAATCCATGTGGTGGGATCAACTTGTGCAGGTGCAACACATTAAAGAGAAAAATGTTACTTAGAGGGAATTCAATAAGTATTTCAAAAATAAATACTTGACTAAGAGATACTATGACAAGAAAATGAAAGAGTTCTTTGAACTCAAACTTGGGAGTATGACCCTATATGAATATGAAAGAAGGTTTTTAGAATTGTTGAAGTATGTTTCTTTCATCAAGGATGAGGCAGTTAAGATTCAAAGGTATTTGAGTGGATTGCCATTATTTATCAGTGATAAAATACAATATGATGATCCCAAAACATTGGAGGAGACCATAAGGCGAGCTAAATTCCTATATGATCAGAAAAAATCAAGGCCAACTTTCCAAAAATATTGGGAAGAAAAAAATAAATTCAATATGGATCAGAGGAAGAAGGGAACCAAGGCACCATTCTTTTGAAATAATCCTTAGGGACAACCAACTTAAAGAGAACCCTGAATGATGGAGATAGGGGGTCAAAGGCCAAGGAAGCCACCTATTCAATGTTGGGGTTGTAAAGGAGATCATATGTTTAGAGATTGTCCTAAAAAAGGTGAAAAAGTGAGGTCTGTTCACAATGTACAACAAGCTAAAACAATGGAGGACATGAGCAAAAATGTACCAAGGATCTATACATCCCTAGAAAACAAGCAAGCATAGTATCAATCACACATGATTGAAGTGGAAGGTATGATCAACAACCAAACCATTGCTATTTTAATTGATTCAGGTGCTAGTCATAGTTATATAGATCCTAAGATGGTGGAAATTTTTCATTTTCCAAGAAGAAAGCATGGAAAATCTTGGCTAGTGCAGCTGGCTACTAGAGCCAAAAGTAAAGTTAATGAGATGGTTAAGTCATGTCTTATGGACATGAATGGACTAAACACCAGGGAACATTTGAACATATTTCCTTTAGGTTATGTTAGCACTAGAAGTCACCTTCATATTGAATTGAAGGTAATCCTAGTACCCATCAGGTTATATGTCACAATGAGTAATTTTAAAGAGGTAAAATTGGCACAAACTCAAGATAATATTGTTTTAACTCAGAAAACGGGACCAGTATACACAAGCAGTTGAGGTATTGATCAACTTCAGTCAATAAGTTGTATTAAAAGTGAATAGGAGGAAGAATAGGTTAGAATAATGTAGAGGTATTCTATGGACATCAGGTCTTCCAGAAGCCCAAGGAGGAAAAACTCAGAAAACAAGATCCTCTTGGATTCGAAGATTTAGGAATTGAAGAATGTTAAAATAGGACTGTAATCAAACATACATTACAACACAACTATAACAATCCACTTGAATCAGTCAAACATGGATACTTCAGTATCAGAGGAGAATAATATGGAAATAGAAGTTGACTTTCATTAAATAAGAAGTCTCAAATCAAGATACATAACTAGAGAACCAGAGCTTCACCAAAACTTTACAATGTGGGAGCTTGGCTCAACCATCGACCATAAAAAATATCAAAAATTCCTACATATACTCAGACTGACTACAACCACCCTCAGAGAGATAGAATCATGCATTCAAAGATTTACGTTTGAGTCTTCTCGACATATTGTGCATGCATTCTTCTATCAAACACAAGCTCTTACGTCTGAACCTTCTATGTCAGACTACGCATGCAACTCTCTATCAGACGCGAGCTCAGGTTTTCCATTCCTTTCTGGCTTTCCATTTATGGAAGGAGACAGTGTCTCAACCACCTCCTTCTCTTTCATTAACTACGTGCATTAGGATTAGGACGAATCCCAATTCAACTCTGTGCCCAAAAAATGTGTTGGTCGCACACTAAAATTCTGCCACTTGGATCTTCGCTTGGACGCTTGTAGGGAACACTGGCACGTGGCCGTGGATGCTGATGATGAGACATTGGTGAGATGATTGGTGCAAACCAACATAGAACAATGAGCGAGCGATGACCATGTGGATGGATGTGGCGGTGGAGTGGTGGCTAGGAATATGTGGGCACTAGTATGCGAGAGCTAAGGTGCAAAGGTGCAGGGGTTATGTGGAAAAGGGAAAGGATGCAGTGGTAGAGAGGAATGGCAGGTCAGGGGGAAATGAAAACATAGTGGAGATGACATGGAGCATGAGTGAGGGACACATGTTAGCAGGTACAAGGGAGAGATGTGACAACGGAAAGGGGACCGATGTGCA
>JASDQU010587554.1:0-26759 GCA_032191745.1 Picea mariana | reverse complement strand
AGGAGGTGACACGATAGTGGGGGGCCCTTGCCAGAAAACCACCTACTTGGACCCCCCCGTTAAAGGCAGAAGGTCGAGGGGGTCTGATATGGAACGCGGACCATAGATCTGAGTGTGCATATCTTAGCCGTGAGATATGCACAGTCCCTATCACAATGCACCAAGGCTTCCTAGCCATCAAAAAAATAGGATAAGAGCTAAAAGTGGGTTGCGCTATGACCCTTTTCTACATTTTTTCACCAAGGGGTTATTTCCTAAGGGAAAAACACCCTTTCTATCAAAAATATGTGCTAACAGGTTCCTATCACTATCTAATTGGGATGGATTTGTTGGACCAACATCATTCTATCCTAGAATATCATAACAAAGCATTCATTTGCTTGGATGAGGAAGAGAACCTAAGGACAGTGCAGGGAATTCCCAGGGTAGTAACCATCAGAGAAATTTCAGCATTATAGCTGAAGAAATGTTATAGAAAAGGGTGTCAAATATTTGCAGCTCATATCGAGGAAACACCTAAAGATAGAGTGTCAAATATTGAATATTATGAAGTACTAAAAGAGTTTGAAGATGTATTTAAGGAAAAACCTAGATTACCCCCTAAAAGAGACATTGATTTCTCCATAAATGTGATTCTTGGAGCAGTTCCAGTATCCAAGACTCCATATAGGATGAGTACACTAGAATTGAAGGAGTTGCAAATGCAACTGGAAGAGCTCCTAAAAAAGGGGTATATATGCCCAAGTGTGTCACCTTGGGGTGCCCCAGTTTTATTTGTGAAGAAAAAGGATGGAACATTGAGACTTTGCATTGAATTTAGGCAGTTGAACAAGGTAACTGTGAAGAATAAGTATCCTTTGCAAATGATTGATGACCTCTTTGATCAGTTGAAAGATGAAAAAATATTCTCCAAGATTGATCTCAGTTTAGGTTATCATCAAGTAATAATTAAAGAAGATGACATCAACAAGATTGATTTCAGAACAAGGTATGGTCATTATGAGTTCACAGTGGTGCCATTTGGGTTATCAAATGCACCAGTTGTCTTCATGTGTCTAATGAATGGCATTTTCATAGAATACTTAGATAAGTTTGTCATTCTATTTTTATATGACATTCTTATATATTATAAGTCGGAGGATGATCATGAACAACACTTGAGGATGGTATTAAAAGTATTAAGGGAGCATCAGTTTTATGCCAAATTGATCAAGTGCTCATTTTGTTAGAATAAAATTCATTATTTGGGGCATATCATTTCATAATATGGGATAGCAGTGGATCCTGAGAAGATAGAAGCCATTAGAGGATGGTCATCTCTAAAGAATGTGACAAAGGTCAGATCATTCATGGGCCTTGTAGGCTACTATAGGAGATTTATTGAAGGATTCTCAAAGATTGCACACCCAATAACTTCCTTGCAAAAGAAGGGTGTGAAGTTCATGTAGACATTGGATTGTGAAAAGAGTTTCCAACACTTGAAACAATTATTAAGTAGTGCTCCAATTTTAAGGATTGGAGATCCAAATGAAGAATTCATTGTATGCACAGATGCATGTAAAGAAGGACTTGGTGGAGTCCTCAGACAAAATGGGTTTGTTGTATGTTATGAATCAAGGAAGTTGAAGGAACATGAAAGGCACTATGCCACTCATGATTTGGATTTGGCAGCCATAGTGCATGCCTTCAGGAAATGGAGACACTACCTCATGGGGAAAAGGTTTGAGTTGAGGATAGACCATAATGGTCTGAAATATTTATTTGATCAACCAACTATAAATGCTAGGCAAAGCAGGTGGTTAGAATTTATTAGTGAATATGACTTTGATATAAAGCATATCAAATGGAAAGAGAACAAATTGGTTGATGTGCTCAACAGAAGAGTGCATGAGTTGCATGCTACAACCATTATCTTATATCAATAATATTTGAAAGACATAATTAGAGAGGTTTCCAAATCAGATTTGTAATACAAGGAATTACTAGAAAATTTACAACAAGGTATTTTGCAGCAAAGAATCGAAGAGTATAAGCTAGAAAATGATGAAATTCTCATATACAGGGGAAGAATTTATGTACCAAATTCCCATGAACTGGAAAATTTGATATTGAAAGAAATGCATAATGTACCTTATGTTGGGCACCCAGTTTATCAGAAAACTATTGCAACTATCAAGAGCCAATATTATTGGCTAGGAATCAAGAAATAAGTAGTTGATTTTATTGCCAAATGTCGAGAATGTCGAAGGCAAAGGTTGAGCATAGACACAACTATTTTGCTATAGCCATTACCCATTTATGAGTTGAAATGGGAAGTTGTAACAATGGATATCATCACCAAACTTCCCAGGACAAACAAGCAACATGATTCTATCATGGTAGTGGTGGATAAGCTTACTAAATCTGCCCATTTTATTCTAGTAAACCTCACTCACAAGGCAACCAACATCGTCGATGTTTATATGAGAGAAATTACTCGATTACATGGTATACCCAAGACAATTTTGCCTGACAGAGATCCAAAATTTACCTCAATTTTTTGAAAGGGATTATTTAATGGATTTGGAACAAATTTGAATTTTATTACAACTTCTCATCCAGAATCAGATGGACAAACAATGAGGGTGAATCAAGTTATTAAGAATATGCTGAGGATGTATGTGATGAATAAACCATTAAAATGGGAGGACTACCTACACTTAGTAGAGTTTTCTTATAACAATGGGTACCAAACATATCTAAAGATGAGCCCATTTGAGGCACTTTATGGAAGAAGGTGCAACACATTAGTAATATGGGATAACCCAACAGATAGAGAAGTGGTTGGGCCAGATTTACTCAGGGAAATGGAGGAACAAATGTTGAAAATAAAACAAAATTTAAAGGCTTCCCAAGATAGGCAGAAAATCTATGTTGATAAGGGAAGAACTCTCGGGGAATTTAAAGTTGGGGACCATGTATTCTTGAAAGTGAAGGCCAACAAAAGTTCCCTAAAGTTGGGAAATTGTTCAAAGTTAGAAGCTTTCTATTGTGGGCCATTTGAAATCCTAAAGAGGATTGGTACAATAGCTTATATGATTCCATTGCCTCCATCTATGTTTGTTCCTAATGTATTCCATGTATCATTTCTCAAGAAATATATACCTGATTCTAATCATGTTATAGATGGAATGTGATTCAGGTGGAGCAAGAAGGCACTTTCCAAATACATCTAGTACGCATTCTGGGCTGGAAAATCAAACAGCTCCAGAATCGATCCATAGGGCTTATAAAGGTCCAATGGACTTGGGATGGTCCCAAGGACGCTACTTGGGAGCATGAGGATGCAATGTGGGCATAATACCTACATTCTTTTGAAGATTTTGGAAATCTTGTTGATAGGTATACATAATGCACTGAGGACAATGCATAAATAAGGGGAGGGGATTGTAATACCCCTAGGAAGAACCTAATTGTAAATGTAAATGAAAATGTACTTAATATTGTGAGATGTTTGATATCATTTTTGTATACACCTTCAATGGTATAGTGCGTACATGTACTATGCACTAAAATGATAAAGGGTGCACATTCCAGGATACTGTGCGCAACAAACTTAAGTGCATGCAATTTTGAGGCCAGGGAGCCTTTGTGTATATGTTGTGTTTTATAGGCTGGTGAGACAATTATTATAAGTTAGGATGATTATGTTTTGAATTAGGCCAGAGAGCCTAGATGCTAAAGGCCAGTGAGCCTATTTTTCTATATGTCTCATCATTAATATAATACATCGCTACTTGTAGACTGGCCATGATAAAGGAGTACGGGGGACTAAACTCCACTATTTAGGGAAAGGGGGGGCTAAAATTTATGGAAAAGGGGCTAATCTAGGGAGCTTAAGCCAAAAAGGAATATTATATTAATATTCCTTAAAGTATAAAGTATGGATAATTATTTTATCCTAATTTCTAAGGATGGGGACAAGTGGGCCATAGTAGATCCCAACATGACAAGTGTCAAGTTGGGAACATGCATACATATAGTTTGGAATTAGTTCATTTTTCCGGTTGTTCATGCCATGATCATTCACTCACTCATTGAACTGTCCTATGCACCTTTATCTTACTATAATCGTACCTGTACCCATACCCATACCTATATCTATACCTGGTTATCTTGGGAGCTGGACTAAAGAAGAAGGTTGTTAGGCCTGTGGAATATTGAAGAGGCGGGTTCTCAGGACCGTGAGAAATTTCTCTCTAGGTGAGAGAATTGTTGGGAATTGATTCCCAAAGGTGGTAAACTACACCTACAAGGCTCTAAGAATTTATGTCCGACTTATTGATGAAGCCATGGAAGGGAAGTGGGGCAACCGATGGATTGTTGAGCAGAGAAGGGGCACACTTCATGGGGTGGGACATGCATGTGGGGAATGAGGGACAGTAGGCTATTATTTTGCGTTGTCACCTGTAAGGGATTCTTTCCTATTGTCTGAGATACATCATCCTGGTTAGGAATCCCTTTACTTGGGTGGATTTTAGTCCGAGCTCAGGGTTGACCCATTGTTGAGAATGATGAGCAGTGTGGTCTAAGGCTGGGAGGTTCGTGGAAGGTCTCCACGCAATTGGTGATATTATTACCAAGATAAGTGTCAATTGTGTGTTAATTTATATGTTGCATTATTATTTATGTGCTTATTTTTATGGGTATTTCCTGTCTATGCTACATGTATATATTTATTTTTATTTACGTATGAATCTGTGCATTTACAAAATGTATTTTTCTATTTTAAGTTATATATATAAATTTATGCAAGATTTTTTGTGTGTATATGTTTTAATTTGCATACAGTTCAAAATATTTTATGTGGCATAGCCCAGTTGGATGTTGGGGATGTTACAATATTGTATCAGAGCATGAAGTATTTTTGGTGGCATGACCTGGCCTGGGTGGTCGGGTATGTTACACATGGAAACAAACTTGAAGCTCATGGTTGATACTTCATCAGAGTTGGTTGATGCTACTATGTACAGACTAATTATTGGTTCGTTGATGTATCTGACAAATACTTGGTGAGATATATGCTTTTTTGTGAACACCTTGAGTCAATATATGGTGGAGCCCAGATGTGTTCACCTTGTAGCTGCAAATCATGTGATGAGATACCTTAAGGGTACATTGGATTATGGTCTCTGTTATACTAGAGAGAATGACTTCAGACTATGTGGTTATACTGATTCACATTGGGATGGAAGTGTCTCAGATAAAAAAAGAACTTCATGATGTTCTTTTAGTTTGGGGTCAGCCATGACTTCATGGAAAAGCAGGAAGAAATCCAGTATTTCTCTCAACATGACAGAAGCAGAATACATTGCAACATGTTCCACCAGTTGTGAAGCCATATGGCTTCAAAATTTGTTGACAGGTATTTTCGATCTGGAGTTGGAATCCACTGTGATTCTATGTGATAACCAGAGTTATATAAATATGACATAGAACCCAATGTTCCATGAAAAGTTGAATCACATTGAGATCTAGTATCACTACATTCATGATATGGTGCAGAGGGGAGTTGTAAAGCTCCAATATGTTGGCACAGATGAGCAGGTTGCATATGTGTTGACCAAGCCTATGTCTTGTGTGAAGTTTGAGTACTTCCGAGACAAGCTTGGTGTAGTCCAAAAGGACCTCCCTCGAAAGGGGGAGTAATGTTGATGATACTATGGTATCCTGACCAACAACGGGTAGCTCTGTTAGGATTTTATATCTTAGGGAATTGATCATCCTTGGATAGATCCTGAAGTTCTGGTAAGGACATTGTGTCAGAGTACCTATGTATGTATATTCCCTCTGTGGTCAATAGTGATAGCTTCGTTATGATTTTATATCCTAGGGAATATTATGATTCCTGGGAAGATCTCAAAGGTTTGGTAAGGACAGTCTGTCAGAGTACCACATGGTAAATTGTTAGGATTTATATCCTACGAAATATTATGATTCTTAGGAAGATCCTAAAGGTCTGGTAAGGACGTTCTGTCAGAGTACCACAAATTTTGTTGTTGATACACCTGCCTCATTTTGTTGCCACATGTTGATGATGTTGTTTCATCCTCATGTTGTTGATGTTGTTGTTTCATCCTTGTGTTGTTGATGATGTTGTTCCAACCTCATGTTGTTGATGATGTTGTACCAACCTTGTGCTATTGGTCATGATGTTGTTCTAGTTTTATGATATTGATGTTGATTTTTCAGCTTCATGTTATTAATGATGATGATGATGTTACTCCAGCTCCATGTTGTGAACGATGATGATATTGATGATGAGAAAAAACTTCCGATGATTTAAAGATGTTCCAGTCAGTGTTCCATATGTTGATGATGATGTTTCCCTCTCCTTCTCTTTATGATGTTGTGTTGGATCATGTCAATAGAATACCCTTCTCGTTAAGGGGGAGTGTTGAAATATTGTAACTTCGAAGAATATTCTAATTAAATTTGAGTTATTATCTTATAGATCAAATCCCCTTTTGTGGATTGATCATTTTGGGTCTTGTACAAGATAAAATCCCCTTTTGTGGATTGGTCAAACCATATTTATATGGTGGTATTTGTAAATTTTTCCCCTAGTGTTTATTAAGTGGTTTTAACCACTTCTAGAAGAAGTCAACCCTACCATGTGAAGAGACATAACCCTAGAACCTCCTCAACTAGTATTTATATGTGAGGATGGTACTTCACTTACACACTCTCACACTCACTCATCTAGTGTCCATATCTTGAAGGAAGTTTTAGTTGCAGGAGGAAGGAGAAGAGAGGCACACACTTAGTCTTGGTTTATTCTTGGTGTTTTGGTCTTAGTCTTGGCGTTGTATTGGCAATCTATTATTGAGGAAGTTTTGTTGGGTTTTATCCCCCATGAGGGTTTCCTAGGATAAAATGATACATACCTTGAGATTGTGTTTCTTTCAGTGATCCTATTTATGTTTTTTTTTTAGAAATGAATTGAATGCTCATGTAATTTGGAAATAACCTAATAACAACATTAAAAGTTAACGATTATTCTATGATATCGATGGCCAATATCTCATACATTTAGATTTGATATTTTTCAAGGCTCCTCTCACATCTTTGGTGTGGTAGCAACACTAAGGATTGGATGATATAGATTTTTCCCTTGTGAGGACATGTGTCACCTCTAGACAACTGTGGACATCAGAAAAATATCTCTTTACCAGTCCCCTATACACTAAAACTCCCCATGGTTGGGGGTCCAATTGAAATTTCAAAACAAAGATCTACGACTGAGATCTCTTATCTTCAATATCCTACGACTGAGAATTTAGGGGGGTTTAATATGAAGCCTCCACGCCCATTATGGCCCCACACTTGCTACTCTGGCTAATCAAATGCTGCCAAGTTACAACCCCTTCACCTCCTGTATGTGCATGTGGCTCCCATGTCACATATGAAATCACCTTCCTCTCTCTCTCTCTCTCTCTCTCTCACTCACACACACACACACACACACACACACACACACACACATATAAAGGAACAAAACCCTGTGTTGGAACCATGTTCACTGGAAATCAGGCATTAGGGTTTCCAAAGTGTTGGGCCTTGGAATTTTTTTGAGCTCCAATGCCCGATACCCTGGGGTGTTGGACCCCTCCTGATATTTTACAAATTTCTATGGATAATATCTCTCAGTCGATAGATCTGACTATCGAAAATCCAAGGTAGTGATACAAAGGCTCGAGCCTGACAAGGTCCACACTCAACTCATCTGTGAACTAGGATCTAACAAGTGTCACCCCTATGACACCCTGGATACCACGTTGGCACTGCACATCATGATGTTGTCACTCTCTCACTCTCCTTCGAGCCTAGGTTACAAGGCATGGAACAAGGGGCTGGAACCCTAGTCCCTAGACATCGGTGTGTCAGTACTTCCAAGGGGATTGGACTTATAATTTATATGAGGTCTGGTGATCTAGTGCCCCATGACACTAAACACCCTCCTAAGATTACGTATCACATCAATGGTTTCCTTTCAACCATTCTCTGATCCAAGAACCACCCCTTTTGCACTAAATTACAAAGGACTGTGATGGGTATTCATTCCATCTTTGGATGGCTGAGGTTGACACTCATCTTAGCAATCAACAAATGTTGAGTCTCATTGTTGCAACTAGGAATTAAGAGGATTATATTTCATTCTTTAGTCTACGAAAAACTACCATTTTTCCCACGTCTTCTATAGGATCTTTTATATTCATATATACAAAACATGTTCCATACCATATAGTTACACAAGCACTCAAACACAATAAATGTCAATAGAACAATCATTCATTCCATCAGAAAAATTTGTACATTTAATAGAATTTATAGACAATTACCATTCATTTTATTATACACATAGGGTATACAAATACTTATCTATTATATGAAGAAGTTAACTAGCCAACTGGCTATGGGTGTTCGCACTTCCACCCAACCATAGGATACTCTTTCTCAGTAACTTTGGAAGTAGGCCACCTGGGCCCACCCCTGTGCCAGGTCATGATACCACCAAAGGATTCTCTGCACTTATTCGTGCTTTTTTCCACCAACAACAACTATTTTCCTTAGGTTTCCCGAAATCTAAGCTCTTCTCTTTCCCTTTACTATGATTTTTGCACAGTCATTCCCCTGTCTTAGGATCTGAACTCCCCTAGAGTTCTTTGTATTTGATAGATCTTTGACCTCCCCATATCTCTTCCCTTTGTGTTCTTCTCTTGCATGCACCCTCTATTCTTCATTTTTCCATTTGTGCATCCCCTACACATAACCGCCTCGGGAAGGTTTGTGACTTGTCCTGTTTCTTTTGTCAGAAGGAATTGGTGCGGTCAATCCAGGGTTGTGGAAAATGACACTCTATTTTACCTAGGGATAATAGTTTCAACTATCCTAGACAAGTTTTCCATACATATATTGATTGAGGGTGGGTGGTTTCTCAACCATTATCCCTTCCTCATTAACTGATTTTTCTTGAAATATGGTATGGGGGAATTCATCTAAATATCTCAAAATCAAATATTATCAACAAGGAGGCTTGGATGCTCTTTAGCATGAGGAACACCTATTTAGGTTTTCTTCACTCTTTCCCTTAGTGGTATCATGGCCAGTACTTCAAGGCTTCACTCCCATATATAGTTGTTGGAAATATTAATAATAATACATTTACATTGTTCACATGCCATGTCATGGAAATCATTAATATTGATTAATTACATATACTCAGGGTTTAGAGAGGGGGTTTTACAATCCCCTCCCCCTTCAAAGGAACATTGTCCTCGGTGTTCATTCTCAATACACATGGCATGCCTTTATCCTTCAGTTGCTTCAACATCATCTTCCTTTTCTTCATAGTCTGGTCCTCACTTGGACCTTGGCATTTCAAAATATACCTATATAAATTTCAAACAACATGCATATTAATTCCATTTTTATGCAAACAAATTATATTGTTGTCCATAATTCAAGAGGAAAATTTAGATTCAACATAATTCTTATCTATACAGGTTCATGTATTTTCATCTATGGGGTTGTCATATGTGCTTTGATCATTTTTTTTACTTGACATACCCATTATGTGCATGTTCCCAACCAATAATTTATGAGAATTGTTTAACTTTCCTCTTCCTTATGGTCACTCACCCTCTAGGCCCAGGCTCAGGCATCCCCTTCTCTGTTATACAGTCCCTCAGGTGATCCATCCTTTCATTCCAAGGATTTATCGTACAAGAATAGTTGCAGATACTTCATCAAGTCTTACAGCTAAGGCGTCCCTCTGGCCTATTTTACCTCAACATGATATTCTTCTATGGCAATCATGGATTATTACAAGGTTCTCATGTCATAAAAATAGCCTTTTCCACACCCTCCAAATCTACCATCCATCATCTGTTCCTCTAGGACATATCTATTATCCCACTTGTAGTAGATGCATATAGAAACCGTGAGATACAACATCAATTTCAATCAAGTTTCTTTCAAATATGTTACCCACAAATTTCAATCAAGTTTTTTGTCATGGTAGTTTGGCTTAGTATCTATTGGTCTTCCTCGTGGGATTATAGCACTTCCCTATCCAGGACCCTTTCTTCCTGCAATTCCAACTTCACATAGCCAAACAAATTGTTAGTTTCTCATGCACATTATATTTTTCTTACACACTTGCATTGTCTTTCAAACAATTTTCTTTTTTTTTAATTTGTGCATACTAACAATCACATTCATTTACTCAAAAATGAAATATCATTCCTTACACATGCATTACTTTACCATACCAATCCTTTCAAAAATGAAATCAAACATTAAATCAATGTGTTGTGATGAGCACTTTTGTTCCCACTCATTCCCGATTCGTCAAATTATTCATGATACTTCATCCATGAATTTTATTGCAAGGACCTTAATTATCCTTAGCTGTTAGAGGATCCTCCCTCTATTCTTCAGGTTCTTCTTTCCTGAATTCATACCCTTATTGGGTACTAATGGCATACAAAAACCACTCAAAATTGCATGCATATCATCAAATAATGAAAAATGTTCATAACGGATTCTTACATAGTCCCTTTTTAAATTCCCATGTCACATGGGCATAAGTTTTTTATACATGTTCTGGATGCCAACACCCTTTTTTTTTTTAACCTCATTAGTGGTGCTTCAAGGGAACTCTCAAGATCCCTTCCATATTTCTCTTTTATTAGCAGTCTTAATGCATTTCTCCCCTTCTTGAGGATGTCCATCATTAGTAGTTGTCCTCCTCAACAACTTCAATCTTTTCCTACACATGCACGCATTATCATAGTCACAATTATATTAGCTATCATGTTAAATTAAATTTCATGTGTCATATAATTTAATCTCAGTAGAACAATTCTATATTTTCCTCAACATATTATTATGCACTCTACAACATCATTCCTTTTTGTTTTTATGAGTGAAACCACAACCAAATTTTCATCTATCTCTATAATCTTGCACCATCAACATTCTCATGTCAAAACAATTACATGCATCAACATAAAAGTTCTCATCCCAAAGAAACATAATACTCAACAAGAAAATGGGTAAGGAACTCTTCCCTCTTTCCAAATCCTTTGCACAATCAGGAACTTTCAGTTCAGCTAAATTAATTCAAAGGCATTCCTGCATCTATATAACATGGCTCAATCCAAGCTCATTTATTTAAACATACTTACAAGTTTCATCTTCCATTTACTAGTTGTACTATTTTCACAACTGCTCTTTTAAAGCATACAACTCTGTCTCATCATTCAGAATTTTTAAAATGAGAAAATTGTTCATCTTTTCTCCTTCTTTGCTTCTATAATTTATCCCTCCTGGGATTTTCCTACTCTCTTCCTTAAGAATCCTTAGTCAATTTCATCTTGACCTTCTTGAGTACATCAACATGCTACAACAAAAATATTTTAGTTCATAATGATTTATGAACTTGTGCATTCTGCACATTACCATTCAGACATCATAATGGTTAACATTCATTTGCATGTTTCCCATGCATGTATTATGTTTTAGAATGCAATCCAATATTCTTATATAAATAATATTTGCATCCCACTTTCTAATTCCCAGCATTCATTAAGGTTATGGCTTTGTTCTCCAAACATAATATTTATATAGTTCCTCCACATGGAAATTATTCAACATGAAACCCTCTTGTTGCATATCCAATACCATCTAAAATGGTCTAAATCTATATTGAACTTCATTTTTATTATTTCAGAGATTCATCCAATATTCCTTAAGGAATATTAGCGTGCATTCTTATCATGCATTAAGATACACATTCATTCGTGTATATTTATGTTATCGGCTTGCTTTCACGTCGTACATCCATGCACTTAAACACATGCATTATCATGTTGTGTGTGTCCACCACTGGTGCACTTCACAGTTTCATATGCATATTTCCTTACAAATTATTTTAACTCATTAGTTTTCCATGAGATTCTCAAAGGAAATAACATCTTTCCTTCTATCTTAATCAATAGAGCAATCTTTCTCATTTTTCCTTTCAACATTTCATATTATCTCTTTCTCTTAGGAGTGGAATACCTCCTCAAATTATTGGATTACTAAGAGGGGGGTGAATCAGTAATGATAAATTTATACCACTTATTAATCCTTTTAACCATAATGTATATTCCTTTAACTTATTCAACAATGTTCATCAGTTCATCATTAATATGTATTGCATCATATAACATTAAAATCCACCAGTGCATAATAAACAATAATAGACACATCCACACAATTCACAATACACTATCACTTTATGTGGAAACCCAATGCGGGAGAAAAGCACGAAATGATTTTATTATATGTCTTTAATAATTACATTCAAGGAAGCACCAACTTCCAATTCTCTAGCCCCAACTGGATGGAGGCTCCAACCCCCTAGTTTCTTAGGATACAACCTAAGGTAAGCTCCAACTCCCCAATTCTATGACTATAAGCAGAAGGAGGCTACAACCCCCTATGTTCTCCAACTACAACCGGAAGGTGCCTACAACCACCTATCATTGCCTCGTTATACCGCCTTGAATTATAAGTAAAATGATGAAACCACTACCACACTTTCACTGTGAGATATACCACTATAAACATGTACCAATATATTCCAAAAACCAAAAACCAATATGTATCAATAGCGTGTGATCAACCTGTAATTGTAACCTTCATTTAGCAACAACAACCAACAAGTACATGACATGTATATGTTGTCTCTTGCGTATGTATGTGATCTATCTGTACTGCAACCTACGTATGTACATGGCCTATCTATACTGTAGCCTGCATACACCTTCTGAAAACTAGAGTTTTCACCTTCCTGAAAAACTATGACCCTTTACTTCCTCTGCCACATCAACCTGCAACCTGACACTGTGTCCAAACTGTAGTTGTACCCTATGCATATATCATCATGCATATCCTTTAACCAAATGCATATATGTCTCTTTATTCATGTTCCATACATGTTTATACAATCATGATCAAGTGGGATAACCCTCACATGGACTAGACAACAAACCCTCACTGATATACAGCCTCACAATACATCAACAACTTCACCAACACATCATAATAAAAAAACCTAAACCATGTACATCAAACATACACATCAATACCTGTACCATATACCATACCATGTTCAAACCATGAAATGTGTCTTGTATATCATATCAAGAATCAAACGTATACTATACCATGTACCATAAGAGATGTTGAACAAGTAATACCAAAAGTGTATCTCAACCAAGTACCATCACCACTAAGAGATGTCTCCTATGCATGTACTACCATATGCCAAGTGTATATCTCAATAATGTATCAATATCAATGGTAGACTACTAACACAACAACCATACACCTTGTACCAATGTACCAACAATGTATCTCACCCAACATGTACCATATACCATGAAATTCCTCTAGTCACGTGCCTCAAGCATGCTCCTCAATATCACAAATATGTAGTCTCATAAAACACTATGACAAGCCTCAAGTATATGCCAATACCACAAATATGTGTCTCTAACAAGGAACCATAACAACCATATACTAAGTACCAAGAGTGTGTCTATAGCATGTAACAATCTTACCTCAACCATGTATCATCAAAGGCCTCCAAGACATACCTTAAAGATGTCCCATATCATCTAATATTCAAGCATTCAACAAATACATAAATGACATACCTTTACTCATGAGAACCTATAGAATTCTGACTTGGGAGCTTGCTTTAGACTTCAGGAACCTGGTACTAGCAACCACTCAATTTTTTCAAATGTATGTTACCTCTTCATGTACAACCCACATACATACGCTACCTCTTCTATTGTTATCCCGCATATGTACACTACCTCTTCTATTGTCAACCTACATATGCCTCATAAACTAGGTTTTTTTATGTTTTGCAACTCCGAAACTTTCATTGTCAACCCTCCTTTACTACCTCAAACTTGGGTAACTTGATGTATCAATGTGTACTTGCGATGCACATTTCATAAAATAGATATTCAATGATATTCAAATAGGTAGAGTTATGTGCTAATGGGAGTTCCTTTCTCTCTTATTTATACTCTCCAAGTAGTTTCTTCAAGGGATTACCTTCTAACTAACTTTACCCAACTTCCTTCTTCTAGGGCTAACCCACTTCTAACCACTTGTCCACTTACAACCACTTTATACACAAATAGTAATCTCTCCACTTCTAGTTGCAACTAACTTTATTATTTAATTAATTTCTTTTGCAACCACTTTGACTTATCTATAAATAGTAAACTTACCACTTCTTGTTGCAACCACTTTATTATTTAAATAATTTATCTTTGCAACCACTTTGACTACTTTATTATTTAAATAATTTCTCTTTGCAACCACTTTACCATAATTAACAAACTCACAACTTCTTGTTGCAACTAATTTACTTTTAATTATTTTCTTAATACAACAACTTTACCCATGATTAAATCCTAGTTACCATCAATTTGACTAGTACACTTCTTCTAGGAGCTTCTAGACTAATTGACTTCTTTGACCTTCTAGGGGCTTCTAGATAATTCATGAGGGTTCTCCAACTTCACTAGGCCATATCTCCTCAATCGTGAAGAACTACGTGACGTACCACATATCACTAAAAATGGCATGACATGTACTATCCATCTAGAATAGTCTTACCTACATATTCACTGATATTCATGCCTTTATACCTAAAACAAACTTAGGTCCCTTACCCATACCTTTGTGCTACCAAAATTAACTACCGAACTTCTTCAAGGTTTGACATCAATATATAAGGGTTGGCATCAATCTAAAATATCACTTTCCAAGGATTAACATCAATGGAAACCAACAATCCAAACCAATTGTCTGACAGCTATTTTTTAAATCGAACAATCATGACTCTTCATAATAGAGTCATCCTTGCATCCATGTTATTATTCATATTTGGAAAGTACACATCTTGCCTCACATCCTACTTGTTCAGGAATTCATATCATGCCTTCAATATTACACACACACACACATATGTATGTATGTATGTATGTATAAGTATATGTGTATATATTATATGCATATGTATATGTATATGTGTGTGTACACACACACACAGACACTTATTCACCTCTTGCATATTTTGCATCATCCATTCAATCATCATCTTGTCTTGGTGAGAAATTACAACCATCTACATGACTGATCTCATAGACATATTCATAATTATGTATCCTTGTATTCATGGAAACAACCAGTGAAAAACCACTATTTCCCTTTTGTTACAAGATAAATCGACATTTCAACATTTTATATGGGTAGTCATTGCATTACCCAAGGAAGTAAGGTAACTATTCTAGTCTCTCTTCCTACTAGTCACCATTCTTGGTCAACAGACCTCTTCCAAGGGAATCCTTTACTAAATTCCCTCTTACTACTCTCTTATCATAACAAGCCATATCCATAATACTACCATTCACCTCTGGATGTCAATTTGACCCATTGGTCATCTATAAGTGCTCTAGCACTTCCTGTACCAGACTTTATGTCAACCTTTCATTAGTCATTCTATCTCATAGTCATAGGGTTATAACAAAATTATAAACATTTTAACCATGTTGTTACTCTTCATGCACCAAAAAATTTACCCCTGCCAATAATGCATATGTGTTCCAACTATTTTCCTTTTCCATTCATTAGCATAGGCAATCCTTTAGGTCCATAGGTGTATACATTTCCTTAATACAACCATGAGCTCAAAATTGGCTCATATGTTTAATTTATTTTCCCTCTTGTATGAGGATTAGTAACAATCCAAATGACTCTTCTTTCCTTTTATTAATTAGGTCCTTCCACCAACAAGTTTCTACCATTATATTTGTAGTAAATTGACCTTACATATCTTCATCATTCCTTTGATCATGAGGAGTTACATACATAGGGTTTATTCATTTATTAAAGAAATAATTATAATTGCTAATAATCCTATCAATCCATACCAAATTCCATTAACCACAAGGGTATTATTCATAATGGTCTTATCCCTTATGTATATATATACAACCATTGTAATTATTAGAATTCCATCGGCCTTCACTTACAATAAATAATATAGCTACTAGTCCATTCATTCCTTGAACTTGAGTAGTCTTTATCAGGATTCTTCCTTTTTTTCCATTCACATTTAGGTATTATTATTAATTCTTACTAGAATATTTTCACTACACTAGGGATAGCCATCAATCCAACAAGTCAACAATTTAATCCCTTTGTTTAGTCATCATGGCACAACACCCCTACCTCAGTAGGTTCTGCTTGACCTCCTGATCTAAGGATCGTTCTTAATCTCCCTTGAGCCAAAATGGCTCCTTAATTCCCAGTTGGAATATTCAACACGTATAACCACATGTCCTTCTTAGAGGTTATGCCTGTGCGAGAAAGCACTAGGTGCAAACCTCCACTCCACATGACCAACCGATGTGACCACTACCTTTACCCAAAAATGTGTTTCAGGTTTCACGACTTTGCGATCTCTATTGTGAGTCCCTCTAGCTCCTTTGACTCTCAAAACCCTGAAAATGGGATAACAGATCTTTAACCCCTCCTTTATACCTCAACCATGTGACCTCAGTCACGTTCTAGGGTCCACCTCTGAGCGTGTCGAGATTTCACGACTCGTGAGTTCACGATGCAATCTCTTCGCCCTTTTCCCCGAAGTATGAACCCACGACTTATCCTCCTCAAATCGATGGCCCTGAGCTTCCCACAATCTGATGGTCCAAATTGTATTGGAATTTTGCGTATCGAGATTTCATAACTCAAGACCTCCAAGTCACGACCTTCTCCAGTCTCCAACTCCCGAAATGCCGAAATCCAAAATCACAAGATCAATGGCTCTCATTGATATAGATCTAACATCAACTATTCCCCCTGATCTTGTGAGTGTTGACATACACTCAGCCTTAAGTTATCCACCAGTCAACTGGATCCAACGATCCACGACGAATCGATAGTTATCCTTATGAGAATTTCAACCATCCATTCGAGTTCTCTATACTCCTGTTCAAATAACTCGGTACCTCCTTCTGAGCTAGATTTATGCAAGGTGACTTTAGACCTTGTCTTCCTTCAAACTCCTCGAAGCCTCTATCCTTCCTGAGCTTGGTTCTTGTTGCAAACTCAAGGATTCGATGGAATCCTGTCAGCACTCCTTGTGGCTTCATGATAATCTCTGATTATTTGAACTTCTCAGTTCTACGCACTCCTTGCGACAGTATCTCTTCAACAACTCATTGGGTTGGAAAATTCTAAGACTTCAACTGGCCTACACACACCTTGCACGACTATGTGTTATACTCACACTTCTGTTGGTATGAGAACAATGGCATCTCCCCTGAGATTTTCTAAGGTAAAACTCATAACTTTTCAATGCACTCCTTGCAAACTTTCACTATGCTCATTGCAGGAATTCTCAGGATGAGAAACAATTGAAGCTCATATTCTCCCTCTCAAAGATTTCATACATTCAACATGAAATCATACACACAAAGCATTGAAACAAAATGCATAATGGAGCATATAAGCAAACTGTAAACATACCATTCAATAGATGCAAACAATATTCATCACAACACCATGAAATTGAGTAAAAGCATTCATATATTAACTCAAGTGATTCTGTACATGGGTTCAATAGAAACATCTATCTACTTATACAACTTCTACAGTCATTGTTCTTCTCTAGTCTCTCTTGATCTACAACTCTACAACTTAGTTACAATGAGAATAATAATATTTCCATACAATACATACGAAGGACATTTTTAGAGTTTTCCCTCCTACAGTTCTATTCTATCAAATCGAAATAAAGTCTACAACTACTTTACATTTATTACAATAAATTCCTCCAACAAACAAATGAGAGAAACCGCTCATGATCTGCATTACAATATCCAAACCATAAAATCGAACATATCTTTTCCAGATATTGCATTAATGTTTTATCTTTTCAAATTCAAAACATTCTCAAAATGTGCATTGGTGCATATCCAACTGTCCTTCTGCTTTTGCGCTTGCTTACGATGATCCTGCATCATACTCCTCTGGCTGAAAAATTCCTGCACTCCTGTCCATGAGCTCCTGCACCGTCTATCCATGTTTTTGGATCTCCACTTCGCTTTCCCAATTGGAATCCTCAATCGGGTGTCCTTTCCATTTTACCAAGTATTCAAAATACGTCTTTCTCTGGGTCTTCTTGCTAACTCTCTGAACAATGATCTTTTCCATCTACGTCTTTTCAGCTACAGCCATTTGTTTGACCCACTGAACTTCTTTCTGAGTCCCTGATCCTCTCGCTCCATATTCTCTGTAAGGATATAGATCGACTACATTGAATATGGGTGAAATTCCCACACAATCTGGGAATTCTTTCTCATAAGCATTTGCCTCAAAATTTCTCAGAATTTTACACAGCCCTATCTTTTTCATTTTTAACTTATTATATTTCCCCCTTGGAAACCTTTCTTTTCTTATGTGTGCTAAGACCAAATATCCCACTTTGAACTGAAGCTCTCTTCAGTGTTGATCTACTCTACGCTTATATTCCTGGTTGGAACTCTGCAACCACTCTTTAATCTTACTGTGGAGCTCTTGCATCCCTGCTAAAAAATATTCTTCTCCAGCACTTCTGAACTCATGTTGCTCTAAGTTCCTCAACTCAAATGCACCTCTTGGTTTCATTCCATACATTATCTGGAATGGGATTTGTCCTGTGCTCTTGTTAGGTGAGTTATTATATGCAAATTCTTCTTGTGGAAGAATATGATCCCACTGAATGTGTTGTTTAGCTACTAAACTCATCAACAAGTCTCCCAAGCTTCGATTTACTACCTCAGTTTGTCCATCTGTATGAGGGTGATATGTTGAGATAAAAGATAAACTAGTCCCCATATTTTTCCATAGTGCCCTCCAGAAATTACCAACAAATTTTGTATCCCTGTCTAAAACAATACTCTTGGGTAAACCATGAAGTCGAACAACTTCTTTGAAAAACAGGTTTGCAATGTGTGTTGCATCACTGGTTTTCTAACATGGAATGAAATGTTCCATTTTTGAGAATCTGTCGACTACCACAAATATGGAATCACAACCTCTCTATGTCCTTGGAAGTCCTAACACAAAATCCATGCTTACCGCGTCCCACGGCCTCTCTGGTACTGGAAATGGTTGATACAATCCTGTATTCTGTCCTTTCCGCTTTGCATGCTGGAAAATTATACATTTGTTGACAAACTTCTTGACATCCATCCTCATTCCTGGCCAATAATATAAAATGTTCAGTTGTGCAAATGTTTTATGCTGGCTGAAATGTCCATCCAATCCTCCATTATGTTTTTCCTTCAGAAGATTCTCTCTCATAGAACTCTTCGAGATACACAACTGATTTCCTTTAAATAATAATCCATCCTAGATTAAGTATTCAATCCATTAGATTTTGTCTCTCAGAACAGGATTTTCACATGCTTCATAAGCATCCTTGAAATCTGTATCATCTTTATACATATCCTTAAGGCTATCAAAACCTAAGGTCTTCACACGAAACTACTACAAAATCAAACATTTCCTGCTCAATGCATCAACAACCTTGTTAGCAGTTCCAGAAATGTGCTTTATAACAAAAGTAAAGTTCTGCATAAATTGAACCCATTTTTTATGTTTTTGGTTCAATTTTTCTTGTTTGGTTATGAATTGTAAAGCATGTTTGTCGCTATACAAAACAAACTCTTTCTGAACCAAGTAGTGCATCCATTTCTTCAGTGCCTGTATGATTGCATAAAACTCTTTGTCATACATGGAATATTTCATCTTGGCATCTTTCAACTTATCATTGAAGTATGAAATTGGTCTATTGTCTTGACCTAAGACTGCTCCAACCGCAAATCCACTTGTGTCACATCTCACTTGAAATGTCTTACTGAAATCCGGCAAACCCTGAACTGGCTATCCAATTATATTCTCCTTTAACAAATTGAAAATTTTCTCTGCTTCCTTTGTCCAATGAAAAGATTTATGTATTTTCTTGACTGTGTCCATCATTGGCACGAAAATTCCACTAAAATTTATGATGAACTTCCTGTAAAAACTAGCTAATCCATGGAAGCTTCTGACTTCAAAGATATTCCTCAGCGATGGCCATTCTTTGATCGCTTTTAACTTCTCACGATCCATCTTCAACTCATTTGAAGAGATCACAAAACCTAAATAAACAAGCTCTTTCTTCATGAAAGATGACTTCTTTAGATTTATCGACAATTTCTCTTGCTGCAACCTCCTCATCACTAGAGTTAGGTGTCTCAAATTTTCTTCCTCGGTCTTATTGAAGATCAGTATATCATAAATATACACAATTACAAACTTTCCATTGAAATCTTTCAATACTTCATTCATCAATCTCATGAAAGTACTTGGCGTTTTCGTCAAACCAAATGACATGACAAGCCATTCATATAGCCCTTCATTCATTTTGAATGTTGTCTTCCATTCATCACTTTCCCTCATTCAAATATGATGATATCCACTTTTAAAATCAATTTTTGAAAAAAATTGTGCTCCACTCAAGCAATACATCAAGTCATCCATCCTCGATAAAGGAAATCTATACCTGATGGTGATTTTTTTATAGCCCTCGAGTTAGTACACATTCTCCATCCACCATCCTTATTTGGACCTAACACTATTGGCACAACACATGGACTCAATATTTCTCTGATCAGCCCTTTGTCCACCAAGTATTGGACTTGCCTCTTAACTTCTTCATTCTTCTACAACGTCAGTCTGTATGGTCCTTTTTTTGGAAAAATCACTCCGTTATAAGGTCAATGTGATGGATTATACTTCTAATGGGTAGTAACGAACAAGGTAAATCTTCCACCACTATATTAGTGAAATTCTCTAGCATTTTATGAATTTCCTCCGATAGATCATCTATTGAAGTACTGGTCAAAATGACTCTAGGTTTTCTCACCACAACAAACTACATGTCTTCTTCTTTCTCGACTTCATCTAGAAGTTCCTTCCCACTCATGAGAAATATAGTATTGCTTGCTTCTTCTTTCACCTTCCTATCTTCAACTGGCAGCAACATATGTGTCCTACCATTCTTCTCCAAGGTGTATGTGTTCTTTCTTCCATCATGAACAACATTTCTGTCATATTTCCACGGTCTCCCCAACAAAAGATGACAGACATCCATGGGAATAACATCACATAAAATCTCATCTATGTATCCCCCTATCTTAAATTCAACTAAACACTATTTAGTGACTGTTACCTGATGTCCTTTTTGCAACCATGAAACCTTGTATGGGCTCGTATGTGCAACTGTCTCCAATTCCAGCTTCTCCACCATTTCTATGGATACTAGATTATTTGTGCTTCATTGTCCACAATTACCTTGCATACCATATCCTTTGTCTTGAAAGAAGTTCTGAACAAACTGTTCCTTTGGAATGGATTCTCTATCTCTTTTTTTGGCTTGAAGAGAATTTTCCTCATCAGTAAGGATCTTCCACCTTCTACATCTTCTGCCTCAACATTTTTCCTTTGCACTTCTGAAATGTGATCTTCGCCTCCTCCATCCCTTTTTCTGTCGAGACATTCAAAAGACTTGTGTCCTATATTTCCATAGACAAAACACTTTATTTCACTTCCTCTACCTCTTCCTCTTCCTTTGGCTTGAGAAAAAGTGTTCCTATCGGCATACTGTCCTCTTTGTGAGCTTCCTCCCTTTTATGGGTGGTTATGAGGTTTCTTTTATTCATCCTTGGGATTCTGTACTCTATCCTGGGTAATTGCTTTGCCTCTTCTCTGACTTATACCTCTGCCCCTTTGACCTTTCTTTCGGGCCAACTTTACTTCTGCCTTTGAAGCAATTTGATAAACATATTCCACATTCCTAATTGTTACCATGCTCATCTCATATTGGATTTCATATCTCAAGCCATTCATGTATCTGGAAAAAATTTCATCATCACTCTCATGATGAATTTCTCTGATATTGAGTTTGTAAAATTCCTCAGTGTATTCCTTCGTTGTCATCCCCTTTTGTCTCAAATTTTGCATTCTTTGAAATAAATTAATTTGGTAATCTCTGGGTATAAACTTGGCTTTCATATTTGCAACCATCCTATCCCAGCTTTTGATTCATTTTTTACCTTTGCAATGCCTATCATCCTGCAGTTCATCCCACCACAATGTTGCATGCCCTTTCAGTCTAGTGACAACAAGTTTTACTTTCTTATCCTCTTCGATATCCTCATAATCGAAGTATTTATCTAGACCTCTAAACCAATCTAGCACCTCCTCAATGTCTAAGTTTCTTTCATACATCAGGATGTCCATTTTTTCTCTGGCCCCTATTCTTGCAACAACTTTGAATAGACGTTCTTCTGCAGCATCTTCGACTGCAACTTCTTCTTCTGCAGCATCTTCGACTGTAACTTCTTCTTCTTCTTCGAGCACGAAGTTCTATTATGTCCCTTTCCACAGCTAGATCGAGCATGGGTATATCTTGACATCTTCTTGGCATCATTATTTAAATCTATTCCACGTAGAATTTAAATCACAACTTGCCTTCTGTCTCCATTTGACAGAAAACAATGATTGTAAGCTCTGATACCACCTCGCACAGCACCCCTACCTCAATAGGTTCTACATGACCTCCTAGTCTAAGGATCTTTCTTAATCTCCCTTGAGTCAAAATGGCTCCTTGATTCCTAGATGGAATCTTCAACACGTATAACCACAAGTCCTTCTTAAAAGTTATGCATGTGCAAGCAAGCACTAGGTGCGAACCTCCACTCCACGTGACCAACCGATGTGACCACTACCTTTACCCAAAAAGGTGTTTCGAGTTTCACGATTTTGTGATCTCTATTGTGAGTCCCCCTAACTCCTTTAACTCTCGAAACCCTGAAAATGGGATAACAAATCTTTAAACCCTCCTTTACGCCGCAACCATGTGACCTCAGTCACGTCCTAGAGTCCACCTTCGAGCGGGTCAGGATTTTGTGACTAGTGAGTTCATGATGCAACCCCTTCTCCCTTTTTCCCAAAGTTTGAACTCATGAATTCTCTTCCTCAGATCAACAAACCTAAGATTCCCATGATCTAACGGTCCAAATTGTATCAGAATTTCATGTATCGCGATTTCGTAACTCAAAACCTCCAAGTCACGACCTTCTCNTATTGTGAGTCCCCCTAACTCCTTTAACTCTCGAAACCCTGAAAATGGGATAACAAATCTTTAAACCCTCCTTTACGCCGCAACCATGTGACCTCAGTCACGTCCTAGAGTCCACCTCCGAGCGGGTCAGGATTTTGTGACTAGTGAGTTCATGATGCAACCCCTTCTCCCTTTTTCCCAAAGTTTGAACTCATGAATTCTCTTCCTCAGATCAACAAACCTAAGATTCCCATGATCTAACGGTCCAAATTGTATCAGAATTTCATGTATCGCGATTTCGTAACTCAAGACCTCCAAGTCACGACCTTCTCCACACTCCAACTCCCGAAATGTCGAAATCTGAAATCACAAGATCAACAACTCTCGTTGATACAGATCTAATGATGATTATTCCTCCTGAACTTATGAGTGTTGACAGACACTTAGCCTTAACTTCTTCGTTGGTCCACTGGATCCAACGGTCCATGGCGAATTGATAGTTCTCCTTCTGAGAATTTCAACCATCCATTCAAGTTCTCAATACTCCTGGTCAAATGACTCGGTGCCTCCTTCTGAGCTAGATTTTTGTGAGGTGACTTCAGCCCTCATCTTCCTTCAAACTCTTCGAAGATTCTATACTTCCTGAGCTTGGTTCTTGTTGCAAACTCAAGGATTATAGGGAATCCCACCAGCACTCCTTGCGGCTTCACGATAATCTTTGATTATCTGAACTTCTCAGTTCTACACACTCCTTGCGACAGTAGCTCTTCAACTACTCATTGGGTTGGAAAAGTCTAATACTTCAATTGGCATGCACACAACTTGCATGACTCTGTTCTATACTCATAGTTCTTCTAGTATGAGAACAATGGTATCTCTCCTAAGATTTTCTAAGGTAAAACTCAGAACTTTTCAACGCACTCCTTGCAGACTTTCGCTACACTCCTTGTAGGAATTCTTAGGATGAGAAACAATTGAAGCTCATACTCTCACTCTCAAAGATTTCATACATTCAACATGAAATCATACACACAAAGCATTGAAACAAAATGCATAACAGAGAATATAAGCAAACTATAAACATACCATGCAATAGATGCAAACAGTATTCATCACAATGCCATGAAATCCAGTCAAGGCATTCATATATTAACTCAAGTGCTTTTGTACATGGGTTCAATAGAAACAAATATCTGCTTATACAACTTCTACAGTCTCTGTTCTTCTCTTCTCTCTCTTTCTCTACAACTCTACAACATATTTACAATGAGAATAATACTCTTTCCATACAATACATACGAGGGAGACTTTTAGAGTTTTCCCTCATACAACTCTATTCCATCAAATCGAAATAAAGACTACAACTACTTTACATTTATTACAATAAATGCCTCCAACAAATAGATAAGAGAAATCGCTCATGATCTGCGTTACAATCTCCAAACCATAAAATAAAACATATCTTTTCTAGATATTACATTAATGTTTCATCTTTTCAAATTCAAAACATTCTCAAAATGTGCATTGGTGCATATCTAGTTGTCCTTCCACTTTTGTGCTTTCTTACGATGCTCCTGCATCATACTCCTCTGGCTGAAAAATTCATGGACTCCTATCCATGAGCTCCTGTGCCGTCTATCCATGTTTATGGATCTCCACTTCGCTTTCCTAGATGGCATCCTCAACTAGGTTTCCTTTCCATTTTACCAAGTATTCAAAATAAATCTTTCTTTAGGTCTTATTGTTAACTCTCTGATCAATGATCTTTTCCATCTGCAGATTTTCAGCTACATGCATCTGTTTGACCCACTGAAATTCTTTATGAGTCTCTTCTCCTCTCGCTTCATCTACTCTGTAAGGATACAGATCTACTACGTTGAATATGGGTGAAATTTCGACACCATCTGGGAATTCTATCTCATAAGCATTTGCCTCAAACTTTCTCAGAATTTTACAGAGCCCTATATTCTTCATTTTTAACTTATTATGCGTCCCCCTTGGGAACCTTTCTTTTCTTAGGTGTGCTAAGAAAAAATATCCCACTTCGAACGAAATCTCTCTTCAGTGTTGATCTACTCTACGCTTATATTCCTAGCTGGAACTCTACAACCACTCATTAATCTTACTGTGGAGCTCTTGCATCCTTGTTGCAAAATCCTCTGCTCGAACACTTCTGAAATCATGCTTCTCTAAGTCCCTCAAATCAAATATGCCTCTTGGATGCATTCCATACATTATCTGGAATGTTCTTTGTCCTGTTCTCCTATTAGGTGAGTTATTATATGAAAATTCTGCTTGCGGCAGAATATGATCCCACTGACTGTGTTGTTCAGCTACTAAATTCCTCAACAAGTCTCCCAAGCTTCGTTTTACTACCTCAGTCTGTCCATCCGTCTTAGGGTGATATGATGAGCTAAAAGATAAACTAGTCCCCAAATTTTTCCATAGTGTCCTCTAAAAATGACCAACAAATTTGGTATCCCTGTCTGAAACAATACTCTTGGGTAAACCATGAATTCAAACAACTTCTTTGAAAAAAARGTTTGCAATGTGTGTTTCATCACTCGTTTTCTGACATGGAATGAAATGTGGAATTTTTGAGAATCTGTCGACTATCACAAATATGGAATCACAACCTCTTTGTTTCCTTCACAATCCTAACACAAAATCCATGTTTACCGTTGTTGGGCTATAAAGATGTCCTAAAAACAATCTCTATGCATCAACCAAAGGTATGCACTGGCACAAGAATTTTACTTGTTGCCTACATAGGTTCTTACCTTCCGTTTTCAATACCCAGCCTCCAGAGATGCAACACCTGTAAAGGAACAACAATTGTAAAGGGAATGACAGTTGTTCTATTCAAAAGAACAACACGACTTTCAAAAGGAACAACAATCATTACATTGGGCCAAACTAATGTTGAATTAATTGCATTGTAGTACTTACCCAACTATCTAATTTGTCAACCCAGGGGTTGTAAATTGACGAAGCACACGCAAAGTATATGCAAAATTGAGGTGGGACTAATCTAATCTAATGTTTAAGCTACAACTGGAATTGAATCATTAATCTAACACACGACTGAAATAGAATCATTAATCTAACACACGACTGGGAATTGAATTAATCTAGTTGCATAAATGAAATTAATCTAGGAATGGGAAATTGCGTAAAGAAATTAATCTAGAAATGGAGAACTACATGAAGGAAAATCAAGTACAACATGTGAAGAGTTAAATAACACAACAACATATGTGAGCTCACTCTAATGAAGCAATCTTATATTAAAATAACCAAATCAACCTTCATAACATAATAATGAAAGCATGAAAACCAAAACCATGAATCAAAGCTAAGAATCCATTTCTCTTTTGAATCCTAATGACTACTCTAATTCTAATTACATCCTAATTGAATTATCATGAAGAGAGAGCACTCTCTTTTATACATGAGAGCCTTGAAGATAAGATAACCATCTCATTAT